>VYZX01016224.1:18431-42956 GCA_013401335.1 Brachypteracias leptosomus
TCTGATTTTAACATCTCAGAGCCATAATTGCCAAGATGCTATTTATTTTTAAATCCTGTAGGACCTTTAGTAGATAGTATTGTATGTTAATCTTAATAAGAATTCTTACTTAGAATTCTACTTAGCAAATAAGCATCTCAGAAAGCAATCAAGGTGCATAAATAATGCTCTGTTGCATTTGTTGTCAAGTAGAATTTCAAAACATTGTAAAAATAATACAAATATTATATTTCTACTGTTACAACAGGCAGTAGTGGTGGATTCCATCATCAAGAAGTATTGTATTGACAGTGCATGAATTAGAGTTCGCCTTCAGTGACCAACCTGGCAGTGGCTGGCATCGAGGATGTGCTTACAATCTCTGGGATTCTTTTATTATCACCTGGGCTGATATAAAAAGTATTTAAAGAACAAATGCATAACTCTTAGTTTAAATTAATCCCTAATTCTGATAAATAAATTCATATAAATAGATCTGTATGAAGATTTTCTTGATTTTGGATACCTTAATCATTCTTAATTCATAGTTGTTGATACTTTGGTTTGCAAAAAAAGTAACTACATCCCATAGCTGTCCATTGAAGTATCTTGCTATAGGTCTTTGAAGTAATGAAATAAACTTACATTAGCACATTTATTAAAATTTGATATTTTGTAATTGTAAGGAGATATATGCATGATATTATCAAGCTTTCATCTCTTTCTATCTCTGTATAGGCACTGAAATGAACTTTAATACATAAAAGCTTTATTTGGTTTTGGGCTTGAAATCTGAAACTCTAAATTTAGAAGTGTAAAGACATCTATGGTAAAAAAAAAAATATACAGTGTAAAACATTCCAGGTCCAGTAAAGAAAATAATATCGATGTTTACTTTTAGCATTAGATGCTGCATAACTTTGGAAAAGAAATGACATATGCAAAAACATGACGATTCAAGACAACAGCATGTTGATTCATACCTCAGGAACACTTGTTTTTAGCTGATTTTTTTTTTTAAAGTATTTCCATTTGTTGAGAAAAGATATTATCCACCTGTTTTCCAGGCTTTTGTGCATATATAAAAAGAGTAGTTACCTGTGACATTTAAACCATCTGACCTTTGGCACCATACAGTTCGAGAAGATCCCTTCCATGGGCTAGCCATCCACTTGTATTCATAGCACTGGCCATCTACACAGAAAACATTCATTTTTCAGAAAATGTGATGACAAGATTTTATGCTACCACTGGTGGCAGCCACATTCATCAGAAGACCATACTCATTATGTCTAATGGTTTTTATGGCTAAGTAGGCTCCTTCCTCCTTCACCCAGCAACTTAGAAGTGCGCACAGCACACATGGAGGCCCTAAGGTCTCTTGTACTTACTGGATACATTCAGAATAGACCAGATGTGTCCTGAACACTAATTATAACGGTTGTACACGCTAATCGTAGAGTAAGCCTAATGTAGTTAATAGACAAAACAATGTTTCCAATAACCTCATAATGGTTGTGGCCCATCTGTTGTGCAAAACTCATTTAGGAATCAAATTTCTTTTCCGATAACACTGAGCTTCAGTCAATGATCCAGTACTTGGTGAAGTGGCCTGGGCTGCATCTAGCTTTACATCTCAGCTCTGCTGTACACCTCTCATATGGCCTGGGATAAATGATGAAGACCTTCTGTACCTTAGCCCCGTTATAAATAAAAAATACCTTTTTGCCTGATCTGCCTGGCCATTGAATGGATAAGAATTGTCTGTACAGGAAACAACTTTTTTTAAATACATTGTCCAGTACCAGTGGTAAGCATGACTGAGGCTTTTTAATGTCATTGTCATGCAATTAACAACAATTCAAAGGGTAGAGAGAAATGTAAATTTGGTTATGTATCAAAACTTAAAGATTTCTTTTTATCAATGTTATCATTGCAGATAAGGCAACTATTTTTTCCCATATCACAAAAAGAAATTTCATGATTAAAAAAGGATCATCAGTTCTACAAGGACTGTGTTTAAAGTAGTAACATATACTAGTTAGCACTGTTTACAGCTGATATTTAGAAAACAAAAATGTAAGTGCATTTCTACATCTATCAAATCCATATTTAACTAAATTTGATACCATGAACAGAAAGAAAACAAAACTATTATTGTTCTCTATTTTTTTTTACATGAAGTGGCCTTAGGTATGTTTAGGTGCTTACCATTGCATGGTCTTGTTTCCAAAGCCTGTTCTGGACAGAGATGTTGATTCTCCAGGTCCTGAATTATCACTGCCCGAGATCGGACCTGTATCCCTCCAAAGCCAAGATCCTCACCATTAACACAGGTTAGCTGACAAAGGCTCCATTCTGACCACTCTCTCAAGTAACAGTCCCCTGTCAAATAGCAATTTTATAAGATGAATCATCATCGTATCTGAAGAGTTGCTCACACTGATTCTCAAAGTCTAAATTCAGTTTCTTGATTTTCCCTCTTTATAGATCCTTTCATTTCACTTTTTAAACACAACTTATACTTTAAAAAAGATGATATTTTGACAGTCTCTGAATATCTGTGCAGTGAAAAACAGTAATAAAAAGATTATACAAAAGCTTATTTGTTCTAAAGCAGTGTAATTTCCTGTAGCATACACACAGATCACTCTCCTTTTGAATTTCTGAGTAACACTCCAACCAATGTCTGGCTGGATTTTTGTAAATTTTAGGGTATTGTGCAGTGTATGCTAAATTTATATATCTTGTTCATAAATTCTTCTTTGATCCTGGGAAGAAAAAACATTGTCTATTTTCCAAAAGATTAATTGTTGCTTATCCTCATGCAGAATTTTTCTAAACAGGAAGCAGAAGCAACTGCTGGAACATTCTTTGCAAGAAAGGGAAATGGGGAGGTGATTAAAATGTCTGCTCTAGCTATTTCATGTTAGGATAGTAGAGATTTGTAGAATGTTAGAATGTGAAACTAAAAAATAAAATTATAATGATGACACTAATTAGCATGATTGACTAAAGAATATTTAGGGAAGATCTGAGTCACAACACAAAGAGACCCTTTTGTTAAAACTGGGAAATGGGACTAGACTGTGCACAGACTCATAAATAAACCTCTTAGTTTTCATTATTTCAGTGAAAGAGCTATTAAAAATTCATGCTACCTTGCATTATACTGATGACAGATATAATCAGTACTGTGTTGACCAGATGCCTGATTAATGAAGGAATTTTATTTGCCAATGTTAGGAAAGCATGCAAAGAAATGAATAATTGAAGAACTGATGTATACATAATAGAAAAACAAGTAGTGATTTTTGGAAACATTAGTTGGAGCCTATCATTAGCACATCCCCACAGGGCAGCTATTCTTGCTGGCTAAATGTGAGATGGTTGAAGAACAGGTTTCTGCTCAGCAAAATTTTTAAAGCAAGCAGTAAGCAGCTATATTTTTTTTTCATAAACTTGACTACCAAGAAAACATAACTATAAGCTTTTTATCCTTACAATTTTTGTTTAATAAGTAAAAAATATGTGAAAATCATGCAATTGGAATGCTGTGCACAAAGCAGTGACGGAAGCCTCTCTGGTTTTGATTATTTTCTATTTGCTGAGGCAACTTTACCTGCAGTCCAATCTGAAATGAACTGAAAAAGAATTCTGAGAAAGAGGAGAATTGCAAGAGAACAAAAACAGAGTACTGGCATGGAATGCTAGTTGTATTAGAATTGAAGGAGTTAAACAATACTTCTGAGGATACATCCCTAATGACTCTACTGAATAACATCAATATACTTCAAGTTCTACAAATAAGTATTTGAAATGAACGGGAAGGGGTCAAATTAAACTGCTGTTATAGACTCTTAATCCTTCTCAGTATGGAGGGTCATGGACCTGATCATTTATAACAGCTCTTTTGGATTCGGTCTAGTAAAACAGCTAGAAACACATTTTCTCAGAGATCAAAATATTAATTTCATTTGGAATAGTCCCTTTAAACAAAAAATAAGACTCTCTAGCTTAGCTTTCTTAGACATCCATAAAAGGCATCAAGTTCTTAGCCACTGTTAAAAGTATTAATAAAACTGTTAGGTGATCTAAGCAAATTAAGGCAAATATTTAGCAGTAAACCAACACTTTCTTATAGAGTTAAACACCAGTTTTATTTTAAAAGCTTTTGTGGAAAGTGATATTATTATTATAATTAGGTATAATCTGTACTAAGACATGTTTTTTATAGAAAGTAAAACCTGGTATTTTTCTAATTGATTTATTATCATGAAGCCACTGCTAGAAAGTAACTCTGTTGGTCATTTGATGGATCAATCCAATCAGTAAAGCATGTGAATAAGATTTAACTGCCTGTGGCTAATGCTAGGCACTAACAACTGTAATGACACCCAACCAATCTTGGAATGCAATATTTATCTGAATAGCTTCGTTACCTGGGCAAGGGACGGTGCAGGTTTCCTCAAGTATGATCTTCTTATTACCATCTATAATAGGCTCTATTTCTCCACAGAATTCGTCATCTACTACTTTGCCAACATCTTCAATGGATCCATCAAAAACCACACAGGAAATGTTCCTCACTCGTGTTCCCTCTCCACATTGAGCATCCTATGGAAGGAGGACATATAAGGATGCTGGACAGAAGAAAGTGCCAAAAGACTAGATCTGAGCTACGTGTAATTTTGCCTGCTATTATGTTTTGCTTAACTACTTATTCATCCCAGTAGGTAAAAAAAAAAAGACATTGTTCTTTAATTATGAAAAAGAAAACCGAACAAACCCCAAACAAAAAAACAAACAAAAAATTCTGCTGGCTGCTATCACTATTTCTTAAAATATGGAGCTAATTATACCTTTGAATTGCAACCACAACAGTATCTCAAGTAGATGTCTCCTCTAGGGTGCCAATCTATCAATCTATTTCCACAGGTATTCTTTTACAATAGAAAGATTTCAATTATTACCAAAGAGGCTGCTCAGGTACCAAATTTTACATTTATACTTTGAATATCTGTAGGACATTTTTGTAACTGTTGACAAATAAGAAGTTTACAAACAAATGTTTAGGTTATGTATAAGAGAAATGGAAGCAAATTGTTTGCAGTGTTATGAAAAGGTATCTGAGCATATCACAAATATGCCTAGTTATATAAGTTCCAAATTGCTTTTACCTCTACTTTGCACGTAGACCATTGACCGTATTGCCATCGATAACAAGGTTTTACTGGACAGGGTTTGAACTGCTCCATCTGAGAAGGACAAGGCCTCCCATCACCCTGAAATGGCTGATTTATGATCCTTCTTCTGATCATTTTTCCTGTAAATAAGAAACAGCAATATAACAAACAACAAAGTGGTTAGACTGATTTATTCCTCAAGATGGATCTATTTTGGTGATAAGCATTGTATTTGAATAAAGTAATTTTTTCCACAATTGACAAATTGGATTGTAAAGCAGATTAATTTTCTCTTGTTTGTTACACGGATTTATATTTTCCAAGTTAAGCACTTCATTTTTTTTGTTTGTTTGTTCTGTAAGAAGTGGAGGAGGATGTCTGATTAGGCTTTCAGATTGTGCCTGTAACAGTAAACAAAAGTAGTAATTTCCTAGTTCAGAAGCCTGGGGAAAAATATTCTTTCTGAATATGACAATATATTTGAGGCACTTGAGTGGAGATTCTGTCTCCTCATTTGGAGTTTGCTGCTAGAAGAGACCAATGTGTTCTTTTCTTCCCTGTGTTAATACAGAATCATCCGCCCCATGATTGTCTGATTTCAGCAACCAGAAATAGCTTTGGTAACTTTCCCTTACTGTCTGTCTGGACAATGTGACATGCATATTTTGCAAGAGATGGAGGATTCTTCACTCAGGCCCAAAGAAAATTAAAATAGAATAGGCTTATCCAACACTAACCTTCTCTACAACCATAAGCAACACACTACCCAGCATCACTGAGATATGGGTTTTATTTAAAATATTTATATAAACAGAAAAAGGAAGATATTTTTATCCTTTCGGCAACTCTTGCTTTTTGGATCTTGCAGTGGATATTAGACCATTATGCTTCATTGCAGAGAGGTCACATGATAGAACCAAAGAACGTTTCCTGTGCCAGAAGTAGTGGCAAAGTGGCTGCTCTAGAGTTGGCATCTCACAAAGGTTTCCACAAAACTAACACAGTTGTGGTATTTTAATCTATGTATAGACAAATACATGAACCAAGTCAGAAATAAGATGCACATATTTAAATTTGTATATTGAGGCTTATAATAAACTAAGGCATTACACAAATTTAACTACACAACACCTGATGTTAGCTGGCCAAAACAATAAATCTTTAATTCCACATTTCAATCTGATGCATTTGGAATTGAACACCCTAATGATCATGACACAAAACTCTGTCTGAGAGCAAACTACACAAGCCAGACAACTGTGTTCACTGCAGCTAGCTAGAAAGATGTTTGTCAAGTGGAGCCTCATCATTTTTGGATTCACAGCTGCTCCAACTGAGTTGTCAGAACAGAAAAAAGATTTTCTTGAAAAGTACTGGAGTAAAAAAAAATACCAAAAGAACAGCAACAAGCAGAATTCTCACATACAGAATTCTTCCTCAACTTTATGAGTATTTGCATGGGTGCACAAAAGTGGTTCAGCTTTGTGGTCACTGAGTTTATTAGATAGTTATTACTTTTAAACCACAACATACTTATTGAAAAACAGCAGTTACTTCCAGTTTCCTGCCTAATAGGAAAATTACAGCTTGAAGGCTTATATGTGAGGTTGCCATCATCTGTTAAAAACATTGAAAATTTGAAAGCTGTTTTACATTACTACTTAAACTAAATTTTCTTACTTCTACAAATAAGTTCTATGCTTGTAAAGCACAAGGATTTCAGATAGTGACTCACTTTCACATTTTGAAAAAGAATAGCAACAATAATTCTCATTCAGAAAGATATCAGATTAATTATTCAGGTTTTGTACATAAACAGAGGGTTGTAAAGGAAAATATATTTAAGCCTTCAGTAGAGCTGTTAGTTCAATTCTCACTCTAAGAATTATTTTGAATGTAGAAGTATTGATTATTTGAATGTAGAAGTCATGCTTTGAGAGAAACTCAAAGAACTGAAACAATAAACTAGATTTGAAGGGAGAAAGTGGTAAGACCAGACTTGCTAGAGACAAGGATATTGATGGTTTAGAAATCAGGCTAGCACCGGGGAATGATTGACTTTGAGCTCTTCAGGGATCTGCTTGGCAGAGTGCCATGGGATAAAGCCCTGGAGGGGAGAAAGGGCTAAGAAAGCTGGTCAATATTCAAGGGTCACCTCCTCCAAGCCCTGGAGCAATGTGTCCCAAACCAAAGACGAAGTCAGGCAAGAATGCCAGGAGGCCAGCCTGGATGAACAGGTTGCTCCTGGACACACTTAGGTGCAAAAAGAAAGTCTACAGAGAGTGGAATCAAGGACAGGTAGCCTGAAAGGATTACAAAGAAGTTGTCTGAGCAGCCAGGGATCAGGTTAGGAAACCTAAAGCCAGGGACATCAAGGGTAACAAGAAAAGCTTCTACAGGTATGTCAGTAATAAAAGGGAGATGTGGGCCCTCTCCAAAAGGAAACAGGAGACATGGTCACAAGAGATATGGAAAAGACTGAGATACTCAATGACTTCTTTGCCTCAGCCTTCACTGGCAAGGGCACTAGCCACACTGCCCAAGTTGCAGAAGGCAAAGGCAGAGACTGGGAGAATAAAGATCCACCCATTTTAAGTGAAGATCAGGTTTGAGACTATCTAAAGAACCTGAAAGTGTACAAGTGCATGGGACCTGATGAGACCCACCCACGTGTCTTGAAGGAACTGGCAGATGAAGCTGCTAAGCCTCTTTCCATCATATTTGACAAGTCATGGCAGTCTGGTGAAGTTCCACTGACTGGAAAAGGGGAAGCATAACCCCCATCTTCAAAGGGGATAAAAGGGAAGACCCGGGAAACTACAGGCCAGTCAGTCACACCTCTATGCTTGGCAAGATTGAGAGTNTATGGAAAATGAGGAGGTATTTACTGACAACCAATATGGCTTCACCAAGGGCAAATCTGGTGACCTCCAACAATGGAGTTACAGTGTCAGTGGAAAAGGGAAGAGTGATCTACCTGGACTTGTGGAAAGTGCTCAAAACTGTCCCACGTGACATCCTGGACATTAAATTGGAAAGATATGGATTTGATGGAAGGACCACTTGGTGGATAGAGAATAGGCTGGTTGGTTGCACTCAAAGACTTGTGGTTAACAGCTCAATGTCCAAGTAGAGGCCAGTGATGAGTGGTGTTCCTCAGGGATTTGTACTGGTACTAGTGCTATTTAACATCTTTATCAGTGACATGGACAGTGAAAAGGAGTGCATCCTCAGCATGTTTTTGGTGACACCAAGCTATGTGGTGCACTTGACAAGCTGGAGGAAAGAGATGCCATCCAGAAGGACCTTTACAGGCTTGAGAGGAGGTCCATGCCNCCAAGTAGAGGCCAGGTATGAGTGGTGTTCCTCAGGGATTTGTACTGGTACTAGTGCTATTTAACATCTTTATCAGTGACATGGACAGTGAAAAGGAGTGCATCCTCAGCATGTTTTTGGTGACACCAAGCTATGTGGTGCACTTGACAAGCTGGAGGAAAGAGATGCCATCCAGAAGGACCTTTACAGGCTTGAGAGGAGGTCCATGCCAACCTCATGAAATTCAACAAAGCCAAGTGCAAGGTCCTGCACCTGGGTCAGGGCAATCCCAAGCACAAATACAGGCTGGGCAATGAGTGGATTGAGAGCAGTCCTGAGGAGAAAGACTTGGTGGTGCTGGTTGATGAAAAGCTCAACATGAGCCAACAATGCACAAGTGCAGCCCAGAAAGCCAACCCTATCCTGGGCTGCACCAAAAGAAGTGTGCAAGGTGAGGGAGGTGATTCTCCCTCCCCTTCTCCGCTCTCTTGAGACACGACTTGGAGTACCGTGTTCAGCTCTGGAGCCCCCAGTACAATAAGGACATACACCTGTTGGAGTGGGTCCAGAAGAGGGCCATGAAGATAATGAGAGGGCTGGAATACCTCTCTTACAAGGACAGGCTGGGAGAGTTGGGGTTGTTCAGCCTGGAGAAGAGAAAACTCTGGGGAGAAGTCATTGCAGCCTTCCAGTATCTGAAGGGGGCGTACAAGAAGGCTGGGGAGGGACTTTCACAAGGGCTTGTAGTGCTATGACGAGGGGTAATGGCTTTAAACTGGAAAAGGGTATTTAGATTAGAAATTAGTAAGTATTTCACTCAGAGGGTGGTGAGTCACTGAAACAGGTTGCCCTGGGAGGCTGTAGATGCCCAAACATTGTATGTGTTCAATAATAGGTTTGATGGGGCTTTAAACAACCTGGTCTAGTGGGAGGTGTCCCAGCCCATGGCAGGAGGGTTGGAAGTAGATGACCTTTAAGGTCCTTTCAAACTCCAACTATTCTGTGATTTTATGATTATGACAGTGTTAGGTACTGCAGTATCAAATTATTAAGTGTTACAAAAATCCAAAGGTCTTTCTGTTGGCATCCTGAGGTGGCCAGAGCTTTCAGAAGTTTTTGCCTAGATCTTTTCCCTTTGGTGAGCTCCCCAAGGAACACAAAAAGGTGCAATATCTTTCTCCTCTGAGCCCAACAACTGAAATTTGACTTCATACACTGCTAACCATCCAATATGTGTGGGGTCATATTCCAGACATGATTAAAGAACGAAGACTCTTCATAGATGGGCTTCTACCCTTCTATTTCAGTAGTCTGTATAACTTAGTTACCTGGCACAATGGCGCTTTCAGGTCCTTATTCTGAAACACAGAATGTGCTTTTGATATCCAATCTCTGATACAGACTTGATTTTAAAAGTACATGGATATTGGTTAGTAATTAGATTAGTGGTTTTGGAATAAACAAATTAATGCGATCACAGTAAAGTAATTTTCCCCCCACCCTTCTAAAAATTTAGTTTTTCTAAACTCATCACTAATGAAACAAGAGGAAATCCCTCCCTCCTCCTCTTTCCCCCACTGGTAAAATCATAAATATCTACATCAGTCTTTATTTTTGTCTCAATACTTCATTCATCACATCTCATTTTGTTACCAGAATCAGAAACTACTCTGGGACAAATTCTCAGTGAGTACAGCCTCACTGATGTATAATATTTCTATGAATAAGGCTTCTTTAGATCTCCATCATCCTCCCTAGCTAGCTACAGAGATATTATTGCTTTTATCAAAGACAAAAAAAAATCTCAGTCTTTGAAATATGCCAAAGGTACATACTAACCTGTAAGGCCACATGTTTGAGAGCACTCAGACCAAGGGGACCAGTCAGAGAGCTGACAGTTCACAGGACATTCCACCACACAGGACATATTCATTTGCCATGTCTTCTCCAAACCAAGCTAAAAGAAAATATTTGATTGTCAGTACGTAACACTCAGCCTGTATCACTGGAGCAGTCACTTTAGGACATGGTGAATCTGAGACAATTAAAGCTTTAAGCAAGCATGATATCATTACTAAAAAAAAGTAAAGCAATTAGGACATTTAAAAATCCAATTTCAAGACAGTTCTAATGCATATGTTGATTTTAAAATACATGCTTAAATTCTAGTATTATCAGTTATTTTCTAAATTTGAGCCTATAAATGGAGGGCTTCAGCTCTACAGTGTTATTTTATGAAGTAGGTAAAGGACAAAGTAATTTATGAAGTAACAATAAAATATTTTGAAATAGGAATACAAAAATACTGAATTATCAACAGCTATTAACAGCTGGATTCAAGTGATGCTAGGAGCCAGGTTCAAAACAAACAAAAGGGGGAGGATAAGCATGCATTGAATAGCCAGTTTATTTGTTGCAGAAGGTGTTGCAGTTGTTAAAAGTTTACACGAACTCAAGAGAGACTGAAGAAGTTAATGGAAGAGAAATCTGAAGGTTTAAAAAAATAGAAACTGCATTAAGAAAATGCTGTCCAAGAACTGAAATCAGATGGAGGCTGTGAGAGGAGCAGATTGAAAGTCATGTATGTCTGTTCTTATTCTTTGTTAGGCATCTGCTCATGCCCTTCTCTCAGTTTTGTCCTACCATGGTGTGTAAGTTTTTTATATACATTATACTATGCATTCTACTGTATGCAAACTATTGACATGACATTGATAATGATTTGTTCTAAAAAACAAAATTATGATGATTTGTTCTAAAAAAAAAAATAGCTTTACATGTTTTTCTGAAAAGATTTGCAAAGAGCTGAATCCTCTAACATCCTTAAAGTAAAAGCTGAAAATGCTGGAGGAATATGAGAGAAGGGAACACAGAAAATAGTCAGACTCATGTATTCCCAAAAATACATTCTGTACTGAGCTCTTCTCTGGGCAGGAGTCAGCCTAACACTAAAAGGGAAGGAAGAGTTTTATGGCTATGCTTGAAGATGGCACAGTGGCTACATGGTCCTTTGGTCTGATCCTATAAAGCCATTTCTACGTTCTTATAAACTCTTATGCTCCAGATTTTTCTCAACCAAGGAAGAAAAGAGATATTCTCACTAACACACATGAGAATATAGGATGCAGGATGAAATACAACTGATGGCAAAAATATTAGCATGATAATAACAATCCCTGCAGTCTCCACATCTTTAGCATGAGTTAAAAGGATAGGTCAATTATAGTATGTATGGTATAAAAAGTGAAAGAAAATAAATCCTGACAATATGAACAGATCTGCAGCTTCCTAACATTAAAGATAGCTCTCTTCATTGGCCCTCACCAGTGGACCTTGATCGTCATTGAAGCCTTTCAGAATCCCAGGAGATCGTGGATATCTTTTCAGTAAATAAAATATCCACATAGTTAAAAAAAGAAAAAAAAAAAAAAAAAAGGAAACTAGACATTTCAAAACCTATTAACAACTGGAAAGGTTAATGACGTAAAACCAGCAGTTAACACTTAAGAGAGCAAATAAAAATACTATTTCCTACTAAATGCAAGCATAGGGCAATAATTGGGCACAACATTAACATTTCCCCAATAAAGTACCACAAGTGCTGGAAATGTCTCACCTTGCTAGACTCACCAAGTCTTAAATTTGCATTTGCAGTACCATTTAGAGGTTTTAGACCTCTATTCTGCTTTATACATCACAGAACGAGTTCTTGGCTTTTCTCTGTGGTATCCAGCTATCCTTGATTATTCAGCTATTGCACACAGGCAACACCAGAAACCTTTGGATAATCTGAAATTTGGATAATTGGGAAACTAGAGAACCATGTTTGAAGTCTATATTTGGGTCAAATCTTCTGAGCAAAGGCTTAAAGCCTACTGATTTGATTCCTGCCAATTATAGAAACATGACTGCTCTCTTTCAAGACTGGCCTTCTTAGCTGGACTTTGGCAGCTAGAGAAGGAAAAGCCCAAGAGAGATATTAAAGGTGAAGAGGAGAAAGCTGAAGGCCAGATTATCCACAGTGATCTGTCATTTGCATGTCTTCGATACTCACTGCAGAGCTGCTGAAATAGATCTGGGGAACAACTGACAGGCTGCAATTTGATATTCAATTTGCAGTTTGATACTGCAATTCTCATCCCTCTCCTTCCTTCAATTGGCTAACCACAATTCACCTTGAAGAGCTCAGAAAAGATCTGGAAAAGTGCTCAGTGCCTTACCTGAAATGTGATGAGTTGTGGTTGAGGAGTTGTGGCTTCTGACTCAAGAATAGCAAGTATTGGAGGAGTTACACTGAAAGCTACTGCTGAGCACCCAGTACTCCTGGTCACACATGCCAGGGGCAGCAGGTTACCAAACAAGCATGCTTTATAAACCCTGTGATCCACAGAAAGTATCTGTATTTGTTTATAGGAATGTTCAGCACCGCAGATTAACCTCTGCTGGAGGTTAATCATGTAATCTGACAAGCATACTATTTGCCAAGAAACCCAAAAAGTTTGCTTTTTAATGCAGACAAAACTGCTGGTTTCTAGGCTTTTCTGATCTTTAATTGAAGGTAAATGAATAAAAATAAGCCCATAAATGCGAATATGACCAGGACCAGCTTGCTTTAGGTGATTTGATTTTCAAGCACTCAAGCAAAAGACAAGCCAAGTTCTTGTGATGTGCTAATTTTGTAGAGTTAGAGACAAAGTAATCCAGTATTACTGTGCCCTGAGAGTTTGAAAGGAACTATGTTAACATAATGAGGACTTGGAAATAAGCTCTAGAAATTGATTTATCTTGGCAGTAATCAGGATGACAGGCTAGCTTCTTTAGCTGATTGACTGAAACAAACACAAGATCATATGGATGCATTAGGAAACCAGAACACAGGAGCTCAGAAGAAATGTTAGTATTTAACTATGCTGATATCTGGAGATGATGACAGACAAAAGAGCATGAAATGGGTTTTTCTGATATATGTTTTTTATTACTTTCTTGAACCACATATTATATAGGAACCCAGACATTACAATTGCGCATCTTAATTTCTTAAGGATCAGGATAGGTTTAGCTATTCTGATCTTTCTTCTTTGCCTATAATAAGACGCATCATAATTCTGTAAATGTATCTACACATAAATTAAACAAAGCTCTTGTTTTATTTCCACATCTAGTATAAAGGGAAACTCCATTAGCTAAGTCATGACAAAATTATTTCATCTTATCATCAACTCTTCTAACCACATGCACTTTATTTTGAACTTCACTTAATCTTTCTGCACTGCCCTCATAATGCAAAAACACAGCAAAACCCCTGCCTTGAAGAATCATTTAGATTAGTAAGAAGTACATAGTATGTATTCACATTTTGATAATTTCTTGAATACTCTCATGACCTGGAAGGTCACAGAGTTGCCTTTCACATCTTTAGAGTGAAGAGTCTAGTAAGATCTGAACAGCTTGGCTTTCTTGTTAATCAGGTTAACGGGTTTTATTCCTCACAGTTATTGGATCAGCCTTTGACCTTGTTGTACCACAGCTTACGCATCCATAATTCAACAAATAGTCTTAAGAGTATGACTGGGGAGTGGATCAGAGCTTTTTACCGGAAGATGTATCTCTAGATGGTCTAGAATATCAAAAGGGCAAGTAAGACTGTATCACAGTGGTTGATGATAAAGCCAGGACCTCACTGCACTGATGTCTGTTGGTTAGTCATTTATGGCAAGTAGCTTTTGAGACATTATCTTTTTGCCCTAATTATTTCTCTGAGTAATAAACTTTAATTTCTTAAATGCAGAAAACTCCAGAGGTTTTCTGCAGAGATTTCAGTGTAATATGTAATCATTTGGTCTAAACATTGCTCAAAATGTTTGGCTAACAACAGGAATAATTTCTTGGCTTTAAAGTAAAAGAAATATATTTCCCCTTAAATATAATAAAGTGTGGGTTTTTTCTATTGAAATATTCATGTGAATGGATATTTTATATCATGTCTTGGTATGAATCAATCAATATAGCAGTCTCTTACAAATAACCTGAAAATCAATTTTTAACATTAACTGAATGCATTAATGCATTCTCCTGTTAATTTCACAGAAACTTGCTGGTAATTGCAAAACGGCTCTTTCAAAATCTAAGGGCTCCTGTCTGCTAGCTAATTCTCCATATATATATGCTCCTATTACGATTGCATTCATGCTGCATGATTTTTCACACTACCTTGAGTATCTTTTGCACTGCACAGTTGGATACAAGAAGTTTGCATGCGGCCCAGCTGCAGAATGGCACATAAGAAATATTTTCCAACACATTGAGTAAATGATTGATACTGGCAGCTGTCCAAGGCTCTGTGTAGGAGTTGTATCAAATTAGAATGATGATTAGTGTCCTGATTAAGATTTATTATCTTTATTCTACTTTATTAATTATTGTTTCTAAGTCATTTCCTTCAGGACATATAATTAGCATATGTTTGCAGAGGCACTTACAAGTAACCAAAGGAAATTCTATAAAAATCAGTCTTGATAGCACAGTTCATTTCAGAGGTACTTAACAATCCATGAATAGTGTTGCAAAACATCTGGCGAAGATGGGTTACATGCCGTATAGCTCAGTTGGCTCAGCATTAATTTGTACCATTAGAAGAGACCTTACTCACATGTACCCACTCACCTCTTCACAGTACTTCAGGTCAACTGATTTGCCATCACTGCGAACACAGTCAAGCATGCGTGTTTTGATACCATTACCACAGACAGCCTTATCACTGAGCTGACATGTGCTCCAGTCTGGAAATAAGGAATTCATTAGTGTAGCAGACATTTTACATAAAACTCATAATGATTCAGTCTCCAACCTAATTTTAATTTTGATGGCCTAAAATAATCCTCACAAACAACTTTTGCACATGCAAAGGCTCACAGAACCCAGATGCTACGTATTTTTGGAAATTGACTTTTACTGCAAATAGTCAATGTCACGATGCCTTCCTGAAAAGTTGATATTTGGTTTTGTCTGCATGCACAATTTTGAGCAAATCACAAAACGTTAGAAGAAATATATTTCCTGGAATTAAATCCAGTTGGCAGGTGGTCACAAGCAGTGCTCCCCAGGGCTCAGTTTTGGGGCTGGTCTTGTTTAACATCTTTATCAATGACCTGGATGAGGGGATTGAGTGCACCCTCAGTAAATTTTCAGATGACCCCAAAGTAAGTGAAAGTGTTGATCTGCTCGAGGGTAGGAAGGCTCTGCCAAGGGATCTGGACAGGCTGGATTGATGGGCCAAGGTCAATCGTATGAGATTTAACAAAGCCAAGTGCTGGGTCTTGCACTTTGGCCACAACAACCCCATACAACACTATAGGCTTGGGGAGGAGTGGCTGAAGATCTGCCTGACAGAAAAGGATCTGGGGGTACTGGTGGACAGCGAGATGAACATGAGCCAGCAGTGTACCTGGGTGGCCAAGGCGGCCAACAGCATCCTGGTCTGTATCAAAAATAGTATGTCCAGCAGGAGGAGGGAAGGGATCATCCCCCTGTACTTGGTGCTGGTGAGGCTGCACCTTGAGTACTGTGTTCAGTTTTGGGCGCCACGGTGTAAGAAAGACATTGAGGTGCTGGAGGGCAACCAAGCTAGTGAGGGGGCTAGAGAACACATCTTATTGGGATTGGCTCAGGGAACTGAGATTAGTCTGGAGAAGAGAAGGCCGAGGGGTGACCTTATTGCTTTCTACAACTATCTGAAAGGAGTCTATTGTGAGATGGGTGTTGGGTCTTTTCTCCCAAGTAACCAGCTATAGGATGAGAGGAAATGGGCTCAGTTTGTGCCAGGGGCGGTTTAGATGGGATATTAGGAAAAATTTCTTTGCTGAAACAGTGGCCAAGCACTGGAAGAGGCTACCCAGGGAAGTGGTGGAATCACCATCCCTGGAGGTATTAAAAAAATGTATAGACATGGCTCTTCAGGATGTGGTTTAATGGTCATGGTAGTGTTGGGTTGACAGTTGGACTTGATGATCTTAGAGGTTTTTTCCAACCTTAATGATTCTATGCTTTAGTCAAGTTGCAAAACCTTCAGTAATATTTTATCTGGATCAAACAGCCTGAATCAGTTTTCAGTACAAGCTCCACAGCTCCCTCTGGATAAGAACAGAAAGCTGAAAAATCTGTCCTGTAAAATGAATGGAATTAAGCCATAGTCCCAGGCTGTCATTAGAGCACACCACCACAAATACCTGTTACATTGTAGTCATAGTGGTAGCAGTTTTTGTTCAAAGTGCAGACTTCTGTCTCAATGGCAGCAGGACAAGACTTTCCATCATCTGGTTGTCTCAGGGATGCAGCTGACCTTTCGCGGACACTACTTCCATTGCATGGCTTGGAAGGGAAATCAGAAACAACTGTGATATTTCAGCACCCTGATACCTTTTCATGCAACATTATAACAACCCCTCAAGTAATCCCTTCAAGAAAACACAAATGTAAAAGAATATGTTCATGCTCTTGTGTAAGAGAAACCATTTCCTTGTTATTTCAGGGAGAATTTCACCTTACCACCACCCAAGATAAAATATCCTTCACCTTGATAACACATTGGTACTTTCCTAACTAGTTCATATTTCAGTACTAGTGCTTTGGGACTATTTAACTCATAAACTGATGCTCACTTTCCAAATGCTATAATGTAGTGTACCAGAGCCTGAATACTCAGAGGTCCTAAAACACTTTTTGATGTTTTGCTTGGTTTTTTTGACAGTTCTTTTTGAAATTGCTTGCAGGAATGGAAGGGGAGACCCAAAATTTTCTTTCTATGTCCAGTGACAGAACTGTTATGGAAAGGCTCACAGCTAGGCTCAAAGGTGGACACCCAAGCCACTGGCAAAGCTACTCCATGACACAGAACCCACCCCACACTGAAGAATGACCACTGGGGACATTATATTTTGTATTTTGGAACAATTTCACTTAATGGAAAATACTGGCACACTTCATTTGCAACCAACTATCAATGACCTTAAAGATGACAGTAAAGATAGATATTTACATGTGTCATCACTGCTTAACTCAGCATCTTTGCACAATACATGTATATATTTTTCAAGTATTCTTGTAAAACTAGAAACATTGCACTTCAGTATACTTCTTACCAAAGAACATTGAGACCACAATCCCCATTCAGATATAACACAATCCTCAGGACAAGGTAAAGTGCATTTTCTAGCACCAAGTGGCATCTCTTCAGGATCACACAGATAGTCCTCTACAGTGTCAGAAGGACCATCCACAGTGTTTAGCATGCACCTGGAAAAAAGAACTGCACATGAACTGCATTTGCCATGGATTTTGTACAGTAAGTGTGTGTAGTGGGTCTGGCTGAGCTGATTTTTCCCATACAGCCCTCATGCTGCAGTACTGGGAGCCAGAGATTGTTGATAACACATGCATGTTATGACTGGCAGTGCTCACNCCACAGTATTCTGAAGCATTTAAACATTTTGTCAGCATGTAATAATCATGAAGTAATTGAAATAACAGAGTTAAGCATTGATCTATCCAAGACAGGCTGAAGAGCCAAAAATAATCCTTGTTTTTACAGATGACAGCCATATAAAGAAATGCACACAATTTAGATAGCCCCTATCAGTGATTTGCTGAGAGCTTCTAGGCAGGTGATTTACCTGACATTAGTTTACCTCTAAGCCAGAATAGATGTTAATCTTGATCTATAGCTAGACGTATTTTGTGCATGCTTCAACTGATAATTTTAAATCTAGGACTGTTAAAACTTTTAAAATTCTATATTCTTAGTATTAATCCCTAATTTACACAGATGCTTTTTAATTACCATTATATTAAATTAGCAGACAGAGGCCCAGTTAAGATGAAAAATGAATATGCTCAGTTTTGTAGAGCTGAAGATGATAGTCTTAATTCCACAGTATTTTCAGTGCTGTGGCATCTACTGTTAACTTATCCCTTTCACCTGTCAGAAAAAAGCCAACTAGTACATGACCAGGATCATTCAAATTCAGAGGCTGGCATCTGTTTTCCAAAATTGTAAGAGAAAAGCTCATATCAACAGGAAGTTTTTTGCACAGAGAACTTTTGGAGTTTCTTTCATTTGACCACATTATTTTTTTTACAAATATATTACATGATCAGACTAAACTAACTTTTGAAACACACTCTGCTCTAATGTAAACACAAGAAGTACAGCATAAGCATATATCAGTTTTGTGGAATTAGTACTTTAATGGCATTATGTGATAATAAATGAAAAGTTAGATGTTTTTAGTCCCAAAGGGATGAAAGCACTATCTTTGACAGTAGTGTTAAAGTCTTTTTTTCAACATAAACGCTCATTCATTTTGATTATTCATATTAGAGTTTTTTTCAGAGTATTCTTAAGGGAATCTGTTTAGATGCTACTGTGAAGAACAGTTATGCATAGTCTTTCTAACTTTGGTCATGCAAAGATTAAGACTTTGATCTTCTTAGAGTAAATGATTACACTGAGGAAACAGTGCTATTGTGAACAAAATTGTGTAAATGTGCCAGCTCTCATTTTGAACCTTCAAACTGAATTCACATTATGCTTTATTATTCAGATTTATAATCTCAAAATTGTGTGTTGCTCTGCAAATAAAACTAACTCCAACCAATCCAAACTCCATGTACTGCTTTACTTGCTGTTGTACCACACCATGTGAGACTAATTTTAATTAACCTTTGATTAGAGCTCCAGGATGATGAGCAAGCATACGTAGGTCAGTTCAATAAACAACAGAAGATTTCTGGATTTTTCTATTTCACTTCATTCACTTTTGCCACTTTTTCCTGTAGTAAGTGTAATTATTGTTCCCAAGTGCATATGTACTTAAAAGGGTTTTGTAAAATCATAGTTTTGTATAGAAAGAGGGCCATTTCACCTTTCAGAAAAGCACTAAAATCATATGTTACAGTGTTTGTAGTAGTATAAGTATGATATACATTAGTTTATAAACTAGGAGTCAAGGTCTATATCCATAACCAGTAGACAGAGCCACATTGCACTCACTGAAGAGAGGTTCTGGTCCAGTATACTATGGCTAGACTTAACACTATACATCATACAGAATTACATCAAATTAAATACATCCATTACTGAAAGTGAAGACTCTGTAAAGTGAAGGAGGAGCAAAACTATTTTACCTGACTTTCCTTGTTTGAACACCTTCTCCACAGTTCTCTTTTAAGTCCACATTGGTTACCTTGCAGACACTCCAGGGCTCATTAACCCATACATATTGGCTGCAGTCACTGTGGCAGGGGACAACCTCATATACCTGGAATCCGTATCAAGTGTCAGTTTTGTTGCACACAAGTAAGACAAACATGCAACGGTGATCATGTGAAAAAAGGTTAATGCTCTCTTTGGTAAGAATAGCATATGTAAACTTGCTAATTTAGAGGCTTTAGTAATAATACAGATTAAGTACTTGATAGAAAACTACAGAAATAACCAAAAGTTAGAAGCAAAGACATCTAATTACAGATTGCCTGTTTTTTCTCTGCCACTAAGCCCACCTCACAAGTATACCTTTAGAAAAACACTGCTAAAACTTTACTTCTTTCACATCTTTCCTCAACTATTCCATCCCACAGTTATTAGTTGTGGGGTTTTTGTGTTTCTAAAAAGAGGTGAGCTCAAGGTAAATCATACCAATATATACTGGGTCACTTTATTTTTCATTGTGTGATATTTTTAAATTTAATAACTCAAATATATTTGTGTACCAGCATTATTATTATGTTTAGATTTGAATACAAATCTGAAATAGTATCTCATATATTAATTTATACAGTGTCCCATATATTTTCTCAAGCCTACATTACAAAAAAAAGACAGACAACATAAACATCGGAGCACAATCAGAAAGCACATGTTAAGGTTTTCTCTCTATTTTTGAAACTCTTACCTGAGCCTGAAGAAAGTATTTTCATGAACCCAAAAGAAAAACCAAAGATAAAAAGAAAGAGAAAATTATTAGAGTGAAACATAGGTATTTAAATGGCATTAATTTATCTTTTATTACAAACAATATTCTATGACTTCTGCCAAGCAAAAGGCATCCAATTTTTCCTCTTGGATCTCCCTTGCTGTCATAAGACATTTTTGCAAGAAGCTTTCCCTTGGAATAAAATAAAAGTTTATAAATCAGAACTGGTGGGAAGAGACTGTAAATTAACTAGTCTTTTCCCTAGTCCCTAATACATGATAAAACTATTTTCCCTTTTTGCCTATAATGAGAATCACACAGTAGGGAACCCAGTTTCCCTAGGACAAGAGAAAATCTTCAATGGTTTTGGAGGATACCGGGCTTCTTCATTAATCAAAATTGTTCTGAACAGCATTAAGTGCAATAGATTCAGGGGAATAAAAGGAACTGGCAGTTCTCCAAAGTTCCTATGTCCTTCATTGAGTATCTTAATTATGTATAGGTTACTTAAAGCTCATTGCCTCAAAATTATCTTATACCAGATAACTTTACATATATTCTGGGTATCAAGTCAGCACAACTAATGTTTCTAGACAATCTAAGACATATCTTAAACAAGCCCTTGATTTCTTCTCAGCAGAACTGCTTAGGTAAAAAAAGAGGGCTGATGGTTTGATAGCTTACCAGTTAACCTTCAACAAAATACCACCAGTCACAAAAAAAAAAAATAATGCCTTGAACAACGAATGTGTAGGCAGTCTGACATGTTACTACGGAGCTAATCAGCCCATGCACAAGAAGACCAGCATAGTCAGCATATTTGGGCCTTCTTTGAACTACACAAGCATTAACTCAGGCATAAAAATGCATGGTGCAAAATGCATGTTAAGGAAAGTGCTGGACTCAGTGCACAATTTGTAGTCACATGGGAAATGGCACTTTATTTATTCTTGTCCAGGATTTCCAAAATCAGAATAGCAAAGCCTTAATTTAAGAAAACGTCTCTATATGTCTCATCCTAATTGGCATAAGAAGAAATACATAAACCCCACATATTCAACAGCCTGTAAAGTAACATTAAAATTGGATATCTTCCTAGAAAGCCAAAGGAGAACTCCATATGTTTAACAGTATTCTCCTGACCCTACTGGCTTTTTTGTAACTATGACTGCGGGCCATGGTGGTTGGGTGGTGTAAGGACTGCATACCCACCTGTTGGGTAAAGGACAAATAATGCCTGGAGCAAATGAAGAGAAGGATGCCCTTATTTTCTCTAACAGTCTCAGATTAGCCTCTTCATTTGAAATCCTCTGAAGGCCACTGACATGATTTATAATAAACCTGACTTTATTATTACTATAATTATGAAGACTTTTAGCTTAGTGAAGTGAGTACTGAACAAGCTTCATTAAGTTGGACTGTGGTTTGGGACTCACCGTGGCATGCACGGCCCAGGGTGAAAGTCACTCAGTGAGACATGTAGCATTCATTGTGCTCAGTCCTCCTCCAAAATACAGTCATACAAGTCAGCCCTGAGAGACGTTGAGCAACCTGCTCTTAAAACTCAACAAATGTCTTCAGCATTTTATTTCAAAGTTTCACTAGCCTTACCATTAGAAAGTTTTCCCAAGGCTTAACACAAATCTGCTTGCAGCAGTCTAAGCCTACTGCTTTTTATCCTACCCACAATGGCCATGGAAAACGGATTATTTCTTCCTCCTTCGCAACAGCCTTTTATGTACATGCTAGCAGACTGTCAGCATCCTCGCTCCCATCTTCTCTTCCATGGGCATTGCAGCCTTTCCTCAGAGTTCATAACTCCTGGATCTCACCTTACAGCATAGCCTCCCTGTACATCATCTTCCACATACTTGTGGACACCAAAGATCCAGTCTAACCATTATGCTTTTTATGTATGTAAATAAGCATGTTACAGATATAAGTAACAAATGCATAAATAAAACAAATTACATTTAATAAATGAAATAAATATTCTGAAGAGTCAGTAGTTTTCCAGCTGAATGAATGATCACATTTAGATTAAATAACTCAAAATTAGAATGTACATGTATTCCTTGCATGCTTCTGAATTGACAGTGAATGTATTTAAAATTGAAAGATACAGCCTCTATATTCTTTGACATTCCTATCTTATCTGTAGAGCTCCCTTATCATGAAAGTACTATATTTCAATTTTATTTTTACAATAATTACATTTTCAATCATCTGTTATTATTTGACAAGTACCAAGTAACACTGCAACAAATCAAATTCGAGTCAAAGTACCGGTAGAGGGCAATAGTGTTGCACACAAGTGGCTTACAGGCCTCTAGCAAAATCACCTTTGATGTAGAAAAATACAAGCTTATTATGTACTACATGCATATTAAAGAAGGAAAAAGACTTCTGCATAGACTATAAATTGCTCTTATTGAAACACATTCCTCCTAATTTAAAGTATACTTACATGCTGACCCAAATCCAGCAACCCTCATCCTAGTTTGTATTTTGTTAAAGTAGATTACAAACTTAGTTTATTAGCTGCAGTTTAACACTTATTATTTCCTAAATTAGAACTAATTACATTCCCTAAAGTAGAAAATTAGATCAACAAGCCATTTCACTCCATGCTATCAAAATGTCAATAGGATGATATTAAGAACATGCATTTTTATTCAAATGCAAATTGACAGCACAATTTTTTTTCAGTCTTTGAATATTTCTAGAGAAGATCATGTGCCTGTTTAACATGCCTCTGCAGACTAAATTAAATTCAACAGTAATATGAATATAAATCAACTCTGAAGAACTTAAACTAATTGACAAGGAAGGTTTTTGTTTCTAAAACTCTCCAAGCAAACAGGAGCAAACAAGCTTCAGGGGTTTGACTTGAACTAATACTAAACTTGGTCCCAGAGACTGAATGCTCATTAGTGCTCAAAGCACTCCCTGTGTGCTCTTGGGTCATATTTTCTGGCTTAATTTCACTTGAAGAGGATCCAGATTGTGCAGCCAGACTATTTCATACTGGAAAATCAAGTGCAGTTAGTGGGACAACTGGAAGACTAAAACCCACTAAGGGACACAGGGATGATAGTGTCTGAGTGTTTCAGAAGTCTTAATTTGCTTTCTGATCTAAGATGGTTGGGAACTGACACTAAGAATCTTATCAGTTTGAGCATCGGTAATGAGACATTTTACCCATTGTGAGAAGATCTTCAGAAATGTAGTCTTTACAATCTGCATGTAAGAATATTTTATTGTCTCCACTCTGCAGTTCAGGTAACGTACTACATTCTTGCAGATGCAGAAGTAATGAAGGCAAATCCTTTGCTGGTTGAGGAAATCTAAGCCAACACATACTCCTCCTTCTACCTGCATTTGCCCTTTATATTGTATAGTTTTTCTACATCAACAAATAATACAGCTAAGAGAGTTACCTGAGGTATGAAAAAAGCTATATCAGTAATGTAAAATATAAATCAAATTACCTGATTGACATGATCTAGCTTTGGACAGGGTCTTCCACCATTGTAGGGTTTTTCACGAAGCCATTTAGATCGAACCTTTACCCCACTCCCACAGGATTTACTACAGCGAGACCAGTTGGACCACTCACTGAGCTTGCAGTCTGAGGGACATGGAATAATACAGGCTTCCTCAATGTAACCTGCGTCAATGGAGAAGAAAGTGAAATGTCTTCAGCATGTCACTCTGCCACTTCTCCCTGAAGCCCTCGTATACTTCATTTAGACTGTCCAAAGTTTGACTTGACAGCAATGTGTGAATAGAGAGATTTCTTCATCACTGGGATTAAATTAAATTCTGCAGAAAATTGACACACATAGCTGGAGACTGTTAACAGCTGAGCATTCTCACTGCTATCTGATTAGGATTCACACTCACCAGATTTCAGCATTCAAACTTTCTGACAGTTACAGTGTAATTGACACTAATCATCTCCTGGTTGCATCATTCTTAACGCTGTAAAAACAATATTTTGTTTAAAGAAAAAAGGTTTAATGAAAAGCTCCTCTGTAATTGCATCAAAAATTCAATTACAGTTATACATCCAA
>VYZX01016224.1:71463-104372 GCA_013401335.1 Brachypteracias leptosomus
TTGTAAACTGACAGTCATCTTGGCAGGGAATCTGGCATGTCTGTGTTAAGGACGGTAATGGGCCAGCATATTTAAGGCACTCACTGATGTCAGCCTGCCCTCCGTCTTGTCTGCGACAAGTAATTGCTGGAAGCAAAAAGAGATGGAGTTTAATTCAGCATTTTCTTCATTAATGTCTCTATTCAACTCAGTAATTCTACAATATTTCACCACAAAATCACATTGAAAGCCCAGAATAGCTATACAAAACCCTAACATTTGCAAACAGTTATACCTTGAATGAATACGTTTGACATTTCTGACTTTATTTGAGATTCTGTTTAAATTGTTATTTATCGGGATTTACCAGGAAAAAAAAAATCTTACCAACAACTGTAAATATTATAAAGATTGCACCATGTACTCCACATCTGTTATGCTACTTTTCATATTATCATCTTTCCCACATATACAGCCTATAACTCAGACACTACAAAATTTGCAACATCATTTTAAGTATCTGAATAGTGTATAAGCTATAAAGTTTTACAGGCAGCATGCTTTTTAAGAAAAAGGGATAGAAAAAAAAAAATTAGAAGCATATCTGCGTTCTGGATACCACTTAACCACTCTCAAGAGTATTGCTACATGATGTTCTTCATCAATTTTCAGTCTTGAAAAAGGGCTGAAGGACAAAGCATGTTTGCTAGGGATGGAGTATCAGCCAATAGAGGTACAGATTTTTATAACAGAATAGCCCTGTCCTGAATAAAAGTTTCCTTCTTATAAGAAAAAATGTTTCTTAAGAAAATTTCAAGTAGCACAAAAGGAAGCAATGGGAACATAAGGATTTACAAAGAATAGGACTCATTAATATTGTCTTTAACAATGCTCTATTATTGCTTCTCGTGGATATTTATTTTAATATGGTTGCTTACTTATTATTCTAACATAAGATTCAGTAAATCTAACTATTTCATTGCCCAAAGCAACATAAAATTTACTATGTAGTAAAAATTGGAAAATTATATTTGTTTGTTTACACAATAGAATTATATTTATGCTTCTGAGCATCTGACAGCACACAGTACATGCAGTACCTCATAATGACTGTGAAAGTAATTTGGGTCACCAATTGTCACAGTAATGTTGCATCCAAACACAATATATCATTCTGTATACGTATGAGGAACTATCATGTTTTGTATTACACTCCACACTTAAAGCGTAGCACTTCAATTGTACCAATAATTGTTTTATTGGTATGTGAACTGAAAAAAAAGTAAATTTTACTAACCAAATTATTATGGCATATCAAGTTCAATTATTGCAGAAAAATGGGGTTTGAATGCAAACTTTCAAAATAAAACAAAACACTGGCTATGACTGACTATTTCCTTCTGGAGGAAAAAGGAGGAATATTTGAGGGATATTTTTATTTTTTCCTTAGATTGCTGTAAGGTTTAGCTACCTATGATTTCTGAAAAAAAAAAGCTCTTTTGTCTGACAGTTTGACAGTTAACTAAATTTCTACCTCATGATGACTGTAGGAAGCTGAATTTGATGACCCACGTGGCCCATTTCAAGCCTATGTGCCTACTAAAACATATCCAAAGGTCCCAAGTGAATTGTTTTTGCCACACATCTGTGGTAAAACATTGTGAAAGGGAGAGGGGTTTATTTTTCCAGAGATGCTAAGCAAACAACTTCCCTGATCCTTGACTGCCCTTTGGGGCATGGCTGCCAGCACTGTTTATAATAGGTTCAGTACTGCATTAAGTTGTGCTTATTGGGGGACTGACCAGCTGTACATTGTCTAATACAATTATTCTGTCAAATCTTATTATTATTGGTGTACTTTACATGAGGAAGCTCTTTCTTATCCAGATACAATTGTAGTGCTTCAATGAGCAAAAACAAATATCTAAAAATTGAAAATCCATACAACAAGTATTTTAAGGATGTTTTAACTGTACCTACTATAGGATCTGTAAATTTACATAAATATTTTGGAAAAATGTAAGTCAAACCACTATCTTCCAAAACAAGCCTGGGCTATAGCTTTGGATTCTTGTGGGATACTCTTCTCTGCTAATAACGCACATTGGTTTCCCCAAGGTAAAAACACAGTTCAGACTAGTTCTACCATTTGGAAATTCATAGAGGTCAAATCTAAATCCTGTCTTGAGTTTGACCTTGGCATGTGCATGCATCAGCAAAACTAATTGCATTATCTTCACTGCATTCTCAGGGAGATATTGGACACCATTTTTAGCAATGAAAACTATACCTAGCCAAGGGCTAAAAGACGATCCACTGATTAACCAAATAATTTTTAATAACCTTCTTCAAAATTTTAATACCTATTTTAGATACTTCCTCTCCATCTAGTCCTTTGATAGGACATAAAAAATGTCCATTGAAGAGCATTCTTTCTATCTAGCTAAATTGAGTCTTTCTAAAGCCAATATTTATTCCCTCATCTTTCTTGCTTATTAAATGTTACTCCGTGGGCAGATATCCACTCTGTCATAAATTTTTTGAGACTCATATTAGTGCATCTAATTTACATCAAGTGGACTCAGTTGAGAAGCTCCCCTGAGGATCAACACTTTGGTTTTTTTCCAGATTAACTGTCAGTTGTACTGTAGCAATCAAAGCAGGAAACTCTTCATTCCTGAGACCTAAATATTTCACCTTAATAACAACACAAATTAGAGGACAGCTTGGCATACTAAATCAATTCCTGAATCTTAATTTTCACAGTGCCAGTCTATAACTATTCATGTTACTTCTAGTTGACAAGACCTGGATGATTTGCTCTGTATTCTATTTTCCTATTGTCATTGTACAGATTCAAGTATCAACGTGAAAGGTTTATACTCCTTGTGACTGTTGAAGAATAGGTATTTTTCCATCACTTAAAGCAGAGATTTTGACAACTGTATTATACATTCCATTAATACATTCTTTTGACCAGGTAAATTTCTTACTTGACATCTGAAATGCTCTTACTGTTAGTGGAGTTACTTCTTCCACTCGCAAACTAATTTGGGCAAACTCATACGCTGCCTCTCTCATCCAACCCATGGTTCTTTAATTATGTTCTGTAAAAGTTGCTGAGATCAATGATTAACTCACTATACAGAGAAGTGTCTTCAAGTGCTATAAAGCTATGCAGTGTCAGAGTAATTATTTTGTCTATAAAACTACGTTGGATTTATTACAGACATTAGCAGTAAGAGTATGGTTCTTCTATTACTGAATTAAGGCCAAGTAATTGTTAAGTGAAAACATAAAACAGGAGTATGGTGGCTAACAGAAAAATCAAATCTAATGTGGAAACCATTCACTTACAAAATTGTTTTGGTATTTAACAATTATGATCTCCCAGAAGAAAGGTGTGAAATAAATGGCAGTTTAAATTTTCTAGACTTTGATGTAATTAAAATTTTATATGATAGCATTGTTTCCACCAAGCCATAGAAGACTACAGACTAATATATTTGTTGTTTGCATAAGGAAACACTAAGACTGTATTTTAATGTCTTGCTATGTGTGGGTTTATATAAAAAGCTTGCCACTGTTACGATCATTAGTATACTTCACTGAGATTTCACTGAAATTCAGTGACCCCTACATCTAAAAATTAAAGTATTTTATAAATGAACATGCTCTACAACCTTTGTTTTACAACACATTTGTGATTTTAACATATTTTCAATTGTTAAGTATTTTTAACAATAAAAATATTCTGTTTCACTTCTAGGAAGACAAGAATTATTTCAGCATACTAACTTTTCTTACACCTACTATCAATGCTGCCTAGACTATGATTTCATCTATGCTTATTTCTATATTTATAGCATGGCAAACTAGACACTGCATGATTAAATGTTTCTATCACAAAATATTTTATTAGAAGCACATGCAATAATGCTGTGAAAATACAAGCCTGAGCACTCTTTATATGCCTAAGAGAATAACAATGTTTCTGCTGAATAAAGTTGTCTAGTGATTCTAGCTTTTGTCAATTAAAAAAATTAGTTTCTCATGTAGATATTGCTCTTGAGCACTGTTGACCAAATTCTTCAGAACAAAACCTGAAGCAGCCCACTGTCCTTTTCAGTGACTAAAATATGAACTAGGCAATAGTGCACTTTCATCTGTTAAGTCTTGATGACATTAAAATAGTAGTTTATAGCTCCATGAAGGAGCAGTAGTCCATCATGATTTGTCTTTTTTCTTGTGCTTTCAATAAGGGCATGAAACCGCCACAAGACCAAATCCCCTCGCCCTCATAAGCAATGCCCAGAGAGGGAGGCTGCTGTCCCTGCTTAGCCACAGTGACAGGAAAGGGCTTCTGACCACTGGTTCTGCCTCCAAGCTTCCCCATGGCTCAAATAAGCCTGCAAGATCTCCTTCTGTGCTCATGGCCATCCTGGGAAGCTTCCTCCGATTCCCCCGCTCCACTGTCTTTCAAATAACTCTACATACACCCTGTGAATGAAGAATAGCAACAGCTTGGGATCAGCTCTTTAATAATGGCCAATTCCCAGAGATATCAAGTACAGCTATTCAGATATTTTCCCTGACAACCAAGTCACTTAAGCTTCTGCTTAGATTTGACAAATAACCTTCCTCTTGCTATCACAATTTGAAACTTCTTACATTAATCTATCTCACTGAGCAGGCCACTACTTTGAAGTTATCTATGTGCTAATAAATGCCAGTCTTAAAAATACAAAGTGGTATTTCTTAGCGCATCCCAGCTGGAGCAGATTCCTCTCACAGTGGGTTTTATAGCCCACATCACTATCAAATACTAGTAGCTTGGCTTTATCAAGCATTTACTCTCTTGTTCTAGTTTTTGTTGGGTTGGGGTTTTTTGGTGTTTTATCTTTGCCAATACTCTGTACCTCTCACTCCTGGGTTTCAAGTGATTCATCAAGACATCTGGTCAATTTACTCTTTTTAATTGAGAAACAGTTCATGAAAACAAACACAAAATAAATACTGTTGCAGTAAAATATGGGTTTGCTCTACGTTTCCTGTTCTTTTTTGGTATGGTCAAAAGAATTTTCAAACCCCTTGCTGATGCGCCCATAAGGTACTCTCTTGAGGGTTTTGAACAAAAGACAGGAGTCCTAAGATACTGTAATTCTATAATACATTCTTGCCCTGCTTATCCACTGTTAAAAGGCATTTTACCAGTGATACAACTGCAAATTTTCATTCATCATAGAAATTCAACACAATTGGCATGAATATCTGCTTGTTCAAACAAGGTTCATTACTACAACAATGAATTTTTTTCTCAGGTATTAAATGCTACTTGTATGCTTAGTTTTAAATACCAACACTCGTCCATCATTTGCATGAATAATTAACAAACTATTTTCTTTAAAAAACCTAAAGAAAATCTTAAAACAAAACTCCCAAACCACCAAACCTTTTTATTCTCTTTCCATCACACTGACCCAAGTTCTAATTTTGTGATGTTCATTTAAACTTACATGATTTGCAACAAAATCTTCATTATACAAGACAGATAGAAACAGAGCTGTCTTTAGCAATGAATCACCACTTTGAACTTCATGATTCACCCAAGTATCTCTTCTGCTAAGGAAAATCAGTGGGATAAAAAAGCTGAAGGAAGAGAATGTAAATAGTAAAGCTGGGATATAAAGCAAGACCTGCATATGCTCTAGTTACTCATAGACTCAAGATCAGACACCTAACCTGTCATTTTTAATGATTTCTATCTTCTATTTTTTCCTTCAAATTTAATTATCTTTCTAACTAAAATATGAACAGTATCAGACTCTTTTGTCCAAAATAAACTGCTAATGAATACATAGTCAGATGTGCCTTCTCCCTGGTGTACATTCCTGTTCTTTCTTATTTAACACATTTGCTGATACATTACACATTACTGTGTGTAAGCGTAGGCAATCAGATCAGAAACAGGGCAAAATAATAGCATTGGCAACATCCCTTTGCACTGAAAAAGAGGAACTGAGAACTGTTCCCACATACAAGAATGCAATTACTTGCTCTACTGAGTATTGACACAAAATGAAAGGAGAATCCACAGGAAACCAAAGGGCTGAGATTACTTCTATAAGATTATTGTTTCACTTTGTCATCAAAAGTAAATTACCATGAACAGATGAATGAATGTGTGATTTCTGCATTTATGAGAATCAGAAATTTAAGACAACTCTTTTTCAATTGAAAAAGAAACGTTGCAGTGTCTACAATTTTCACAGTATGGTAATCATCTGTACAGAAATCACCAACAGATAAATGTACTGTTCAAAACATTTGTATTCCAGTATCATATTATAAACCCACTATCCACATATAACTTATGTTATACTAACTGGATTCAATATTTCAGTGTTTAGCATTTCCTAATTTTGAGGTGGTTAAAAGAACTTCCGCAGTAGTAGCCCAGTCCTTTCTCTACCTACACCACAAAATAATCTTTAAATAAATGATTCATAGTACAGAATTTTTAACATTATTATCACACAAAGTTTTCTATAGCCTGTAGAAACTTTATTTACAAAATCTTTCTAATATTGTCCAGGACAGAGTTCAGTCAGGTAGATGCTTGCTTTCAAGTCAGCCTCCCTTTAGAAAGCACCTTGCATGAAATAAACTCTTGTGCAGGGCATCAAACAAAATAATGTCCATCACTGAAAATCCACACATGGCTATTTCATGGCAGAATTTGAAATGTAGGAGGGGAACAGAAATATGTTAATGCCTTGTGTAGGAGATAACCTGTATAAAACAAATAAAGCACACTACCCATGTCAAAACACAATTTTATGAGGTGTAAAGTAAATAAAACTTAAACTGATGACCCCTGGGATTGTAGAAGTATGTTTTCCAAAGTGAAAGTAACTTTTGTGCAAAAATTTGACTTTCAAGTTATATTCATTGTAAAAATGTTAAAGAAACCAGAAAATATTTTACTTTTCTCAATCATAAAAAAGTTGTACTAGTTCATTTAGCTCCTAGAGAGTATCAGTTTTCATTACTGAGCAAAAGATAAAAGATATATTCAACACATTGTCAAAACACTGAGACATGATACATAATATAATGGTGTTTGAAACTTGCATTTTTTGTTAATTTGCATCTTTTACCTCCATCAGAAAAATAATGGGCTAAAAAATGCTCCATCTTTAATGACTTTAACTTTCACCACTGCAACAGGATAGCCAATATTTAGATTCATATTTAGATCCTCAGATCGAGGCACAAACAATCTTTGGTTATCCAACTTAAATAACTTTGTAAGTGAATTCTACAATAAAATTTATACATTGGATAGACTTAATAAAAAGCAAGAGCAAATAAAAATCATTCCTTTCTAACAGTTGATCTCTGAAACCTGTACAGAATTCTACCAACCCCACCTGCTTTCTTTAGGCTTAGTTGCTCCCAGGGCTCTTAATTAGATTGCTCATCTTACCACTTTACCACATAACATTAGAGAACTACTTTCATTATATCTGCTTGTAGGAACAAGACTACTGCTTGAACACATCATCCTTTGCAAGATCAAACTCTGTGTAGTACCAAAGGGAAATCCTGTCAGTCTATTTTACCAGATTTTAAAATTGCATGCCCAGTAATTCCAAAATCATGTATTACTCTGTGTGTGTATTGTACATGATTGGAGTTACAGTTAAGAAAAAGAAATTCTCATGACACACAAGAAAAATAAAACCCAATTTGCATACACTACAGTTAGCTCTTTGTGCATTAACTGACTTTGAGGCAATGTCAAGAGATTTAGGTACTACCTCAAGTGCAGAAGACAACATTTTGTACTACCTGAATGCCTACCATTCAGAAAGAAATCTTATTTTCAGTGTGTAGCCTGACTGCATCGTCCAGAGCTGCTAGAAATAGATTGCATTAATGATAGACCTTAGAAAGAATTACCACAGTTAGAAGTCTTCTGTATTAGCAGGCAATACTTTCAGGCTTTAGTTTGTGGTAAGCCTTAAATTGATCTCCTATAACACTTTTTGAGTAAGTGGTAGGAGTTACTAGCTTAAGATTTACTATATGACTTTTTAAAATATACCATAACCTTCTCTAATCCTGCAAGGAAGTTAATGACCTGAACATTTCACTTCTGCAGCTAGCAGTATCCTTGCTCAGGAATTGCACAATCTGCTGAGCCAATATTGTTGTAACAGATAGAAGTTTGCACTCAGTAAAGACAAAAGAAAAAAACCTTCCTGGAATTCAGGGTTGACTAGTAGTTCAAAGCAATTCAATTACTGTAAAACAGTAAGTAGGAACTGCAATTATTTTCATACTGAATTTATTTAATGCACCTAAAAAACCCTTCTGACTATACTTAGTGGAGTCACACATACACAATTCTGTTAAAATCTCAAAATCCTCTATGAAGACAGGTGAAAATAAAGCTGGATTTGGATGTAAAAATTATTTCCTGTTAAATGAAAATGGTGGAAAAATGTCTGGATCATTGGGCTCAAAGGGTCAGTGAGGTCCAATCAGTAGCTGGTTAAGCTACCTCAGTGGTTAATTCCAAGGCCAATTCTGTTTAACATCTTTAACAACCTGTACAGAAAGCATCCTCAGCAAGTTTGGGAAGACCAGTTTGAGAGGAGCAGTCAATACCTACCATAGGGCTGCCATTCAGAGGACCTTTAGAGTCTGCAAAAATAGGCTAGCACTGAACTTTAACAGTGTAAATCAAACATCTTGCATTTCTCAGGCTCTCATTGCTCTCTACAATTACCTAATTTGAGGGTATAGAGAAGAGAGACAGACTGTTCTCAGAGATATATAGTGAAAGGATAAGAGGCCACAAAGCAAAGGAAAGTTTGGCTTAGATATTAGGGACAAAAAATGCAGTGCTAGACTGGACAAACACTGGAGCAAGTGCCCAGAGAGGCTGTAGTATCTCCATCCTGGGAGATACTCCAAACATGTGGAGACATTGCCCCGAGCAACCTGTTCTAGTCTGAGTGGGATCTAACCGTGAAACTGACCCTGCTCTGGGTGGAGAGTTGGACCCGGGGATCTTCAGAGCAACCTTGCAGCTCAAAATTATTGTAGGGTTCTCCAAAACTTAATTTTCAAACAAACACTTATAAGGAGTCTTACATTTGGTCTAATGGATATACCCATAAACATGTCTTTGTTTCCTCGCTATGTGAAAAATGTCACATTTTCACAGGTCAATTTACACAAACTCCTTCACAGAAAGAAACAGGTAGTCACCCTTTCTGTTTTTCTTCTTTTTGAAAACACACTTTCCAGAAACACCCTCAGGTAAGGATAGTGAAATAAACTGGAAAAACAATACCATAAAATTAGTGACTAATGTGGTATTTATACTTAAAAGAAAATTAACACTGATATTTTATGAATGAAACATACCAGCTAGAATGCACCCTACCATACTGGCATTCAGTATTTTCCTTTGCTGATGTACATGGAGATAAAGTTAATGTTAGGATATAAAGACTAAAATTTTAGTCATTTCCCACACTAGTGCAGCTATAGATTTCTGAGGAACAAATGACAGAAACAAAGGGTCTAACCTCTTGCTTGTAGCCCAGGTCCACAAGTCTCATGTGCTCCTGGACTGTCTTGGCGCACATACCATGGTACTAGCTGGCATCTGCGCCACTTGTGAGTCTTCCACCTGAAAGGAAGGAGCAAGCAATCAACTTTGAACAATCCATCTAAACTTGTAGCCATCAAAACAAAGGTAGCACAAATGCCAGATAGTATTAGAAAGCACCTGTTGCTTATTCACAGACAATTCAAAACCACCAGTAAGAATACTGTAAACTTTTCCTTTTCCTATTAACTTTTTTGTTTCTTTTAGGATTAGGCTGTTAAGAGCACAGGGAAGGAAGGAAGAGGCAAAGGAGAAAACCATATATATTTTCAAGGATTTCAAAGAGCAAAGGTACATTAACACTACTTAACAAATACACAGTGAATACAAACCACAATATGAGGACTATACATTCTTACACAAGATGTAAGAAAGAAATTTTGAAAAAGAAAACTATACAAAAAAATAAAATAATAAAAAAGGAATATAATAAGGGAACAATAGAATTATATCCCCTATAAAATTATACCCATTTAACAGAAGAACTCCTTTTCTATGTATTCATATCTGAATGTGATCAGAGTATTTCACCAAGTCAACAAAATGACATACTAAAATTTGAAAAGGGGATCTATCAAAGCGTAGCTAATATCTCATAAAAAACCCCATGGACCCAGTAATAGGGTTGAGTTTTAAATACTAGCATGCCCTAATAGACCTTTCCTCTTTCTCACTTTCCCTTCCTTCCTTACTTTTTTCCACCTATCTCAGTGAAGAAAAGATGTGTTGAAGCTTCCAAAATACACTCCAGAGATAAGACTCCAGGGTTGATTTCGGGTTCATGCAGTATTGCAAGTGTATTTTGGCAGTAAATACTGTCACATAGAGGAGTTAGTGCCTTTCTTTTTTCCTACTTTTCTCTTCCACAGGTCTTTTCTTCTCCCCCTACCCTAGGCATGCCTTGCAACTTAACAACAAATGGAACAATTCTGCCTTTCCTGAAGCACAAACAAGTCTTGGAGTTACAGAAAAATATGAGGTCATACAAGCAAAGTCTTAAGATTTTTGTTTTGTTTTCTCAAATTTCAAATGATATGATTAGAAAGGTGAGGTTTTCACAACAAATGCCTTTGCTAAGCTTCATCTTCCAAATATTACCCCAAAAGGAGAAATCAGAAGCAGAGTCCCAGAATAGCAAAGTATTGGGACAGTAGATTTAAATAATGGCAAGAATGCCTCAGGCAATCCAAGAGCACCTGAGGTCTTTGGATAGCTGAATGGCAGCACCTTACTAACGTGGAGCCAACCAAGTGTTCGAACACAATGTGAATATGGCCCAGACCATATTAAAATAAACACAGATGAAAAGAACTTGTAAAAAGCTTTGATAACAAGTGCAATATTGTGCTGCTTAAATTATTCTTTCATTAATATAAACTGCTATAAAACTTTTACAAAGTTCTCTTCTAGCGCTGCAGAAGAGTCAAGGCCTTAAATACAACAAATCTAGGCAAGTCTGGTTATTGTCACATCTCTGAAATAATTCACAGTTGTCTGAATTACTTGAGGGATGGAAGTGCTACATCCACAGATCAAACAATCATCTGCTTTCATGTTTAAAATTATCTCGATGGTTTTGCACCTCAAAACTCATTGCAACTTGCCTCTGTGGGCCAGTATCTGAACTAAGGTATGAGCCAAGCTGAGTGTGAGTCCATCTGTCACAACATGTGTATAGGTCAGAAAGATGCTAAATGAAACACACAGAAAATGTGTTTAGTAATAGTTAATGTCATGAAATGTAAATGACCTCATCTACCGCTTCCTAGCAACACTTTTTTCTTCTGCTTAGTAGTACATTATCAAGCACTAGCTCATGCAAAATTTGATACTGAAGATAATAAAGAGCAGCCAGCATTTTAAAAGATAAAACTCTGACTCTGGTATTGACTAGAAAAAATCCTCGAGCTATATTTCTCTTATGTTTGCAGTACCAACTTTGGTAGTTTCTCAATGCTCTTTTACATCCTTTCATATCTCTCAGTTACATACAGTGTGATCTCCCAACGAATTTGCAATGATAATTCTTACCAGATGATGGAAGCAACACATTTCTTTAATCTCAAGTTGTTTTCACTAAAATAAACTTAAATTCTATTTGCATCTCTGCAACAGAGTATAGTTTCATGGGAATTAGCTGATGAAGAAATGGAACATTGGCTTCCAATAAATATGTTTGCTATCATTAATTTTAACTTTTAATTATTTTTTTTATTATTTTTAGTTTGTTTGGGGGTTTTTTGTCAAGTAAATCCAACCAACTGCAACAGAATTTTCTAAACTTTGTCTGTATCAACAGTTAGATTTTGTCATAAGTCTAGACTTTCCCATGTCACTCAGGTAGCACAAAACCGCCTGAAAGTTTTCTTAAGCAGTTATGGTGGAGACCCCCACTTGCTGGAACAGTCCTCAGCATTCTCTGTTGAAGATTAGGTCAACACAGAGAATTTTGTATATCGGAGATATAATCAACTGTGAACTGTCTCAGGGCTGACAGGGCTGACAGGGATGGAAAGATGGAGGATATTCTGTGTGGCACAATGTGGCAGCACAACTCAGCTCTCCTAGACAGAGGCGGCTACATTTCAGTGCTTTGAATAATTCAGAAAGGAAGATTTTTTTAATTGTATAATAGTTGCTAGGAAATATTTATCCTGGAAAGTAATTCTTAGTTGTTGCAACGTTACTGCAAAGAAACTGGAACAAAATAAACCATTGATTTACTACGGGCCCAACTAAGTCTACATATCTGTTCTGAAACCTTGATTTAGCTGTGTATCCTTTTTTTCTACATAGTACATATCAGAAAAACATCTTCTGTTAAGAAGTGGAATCCAGTAAGATTTTGAGGTAGTCTCTGCTTGAACTGCATTACCTGTAGCTATAGCAGACAGGAGAAGCTTCACATTCCTTTTCTTCAAACAAAGAGTCTGGGCACTCTCGACCACCGTTGGCGGGGAGCTGGATGATGACACGGTGACGGGACTGCTTCTTTACTGTGACAGCCCCTGCAAAGAGTAGAAGAGCTTGTTTCTCCTGATACTACATAGGGATGACAGTAATTAGGGGAAAAAATAAGATTTAATGTAACAGCTATTTGAACTGATCACTATAATATTGACATGCTATTTTGTCAATAAGCAGAAACTTAAAACTACTAGATAAAACACTTTAACCTCAGCTAAAGGCCAGGAAACAGAACTAAACAGAAAGCAATAGTAGCAATATTGAACAAATTAATATATAGCTGAAATGAATAAACAGTTCAAAAGAAGAAAAATTAAACCAGCTCAGTTTGATGATTAAGGGAGTGGAGCATCTCCCTTACGAGGAAAGGCTGAAAGAGCTGCGTCTCTTTAGCCTGGAGAAAAGGAGACTGAGGCGTGACCTCATTAATGTCTATAAATATGTAAAAGGCAAGGGTTGGGAGGATGGAGCCAGGCCCTTCTCAGTGACATCCAAGGGGCAATGGGTGCAAGCTGGAACATAGTAGGTTTCGGGTAAACATAAGGAAAAACTTTTTCACGGTGAGGGTGACAGAGCACTAGAACAAGCTGCCCAGAGAGGTTGTGGAAACTCCTGGACGCATTCCTGTATGACCTGATCAAGGTGATCCTGCTCTATCAGGGGGTTTGGACTAGATGATCTTTCGAGGTCCCTTCCAACCCCTAAGATTCTGTAATTCTGTGATTTGTATGTGAAACCAGAAACAAAAATTCCACTCTGGAATTAGTTCACAGTTTTTAATTATTATAGTCATTCATTATTAATGATAAACAGTAAATAGTTCCCGTAGGAATTTTTTTTTCAGTCATCTTCAGATATCAGTTCTTCACGCAGAAAATTAAGAGGAAAGCCACAAATCCTTATTAGTTCCACAGCAATACCTATACACAAACATTGTTAGGTAAAAACAGTTTGAGGTGGGTTTTTTTTTCCCCCCAGAGAGCTGTAGAACAGACATTTTGCTGACTGGGTTGATATCAGCTTTGGGTGGGTTATTACAGCAGATGCAGCTTGTCTGAACACAGAAGCATGCTGGACCATGGCCAAACAATTGTAATTAGGAACAAGCGGTAGGAGAATCCCAGCAGTGGCTCTCCACCACCTGGCTGCTTTTCAACGCAGAGGAAACCCTCCACTCCCAAGTCAATCAGCTCCAGGAGATGCTAGGAGCTGGCACAAGGGGCAAGACAGACGTGCAGCCCAGCAAAGCTGCTGACCAGCTGCTGACCAGAATGTTAGGGATTGGAAGGGAAAATGGGTAAACCCTGTGAAATACAAATTGTTTGTGTAGTATAAAAAGAGTTTGACTCACTGAATAGACAAAATGCCTGTATTGTTTCACAAATGCACTGTTTTATAGAAGTTTACATGCTAGTTTGCAGTAAATATTCATGAAGATATGCTCATCGTATCAAGAACTTTCTTAAAACCCACAGAAATGAGAGCAGAAAAGGATGGCTTTTTTGCCCAAGATGATCTGCATCAACAAAAATATTTCAGAAAGAATGATTAATGCTGCTGTAAAATAACACAGTATTTAATAATGAACAGCTACTTAATAGATTCAGATTCAATGGTCTTAATTCTCTGTTCTTTTTCAAAGGTTATGAATTTAATCTTCCTAACCCTTTTTATTTGTTAGAATGCACTAAGCACTAACAGGAATTACTGAAAAAAATGCCTTTATGCTTGTGTCCTTTATAAAGCATAAAAAATTGGCCGTGACATTCAAAGCGTGTATTGATGTAACAATATCTTACATTCTGATAGTATGGTAGCTCTGAGTAATCATCATGTCCCACACAGGGATTAGCACCCTGTGGAACATAGGGTATTACAGAGTTTGTCTGTAATAGTATATATTAGAAAAACACCTCCTGTTAAGCTTAAATGAGAAAAAGAGATAAGGCATAAAAATATGGGCAACATTAAGCCAGTCATCATTTTAACTTCTGTATATGATTTCAGTGCAATAAAAATTCAGGGGAGGCCTACACTGTTTTTAAGAGCTTTGCCAAGTGTATTAAAATGTATGGAATGTATGTTTAAATCAGAGCATTAACATCAACTTAACAGCTGCTGATTTTTAACTTTCCTTCTATTTTCCTTGGAGTAGAAGAAACCAGCCAAAATTACATATATAGGTATATATCTCTCTATCTATCCATCCACCTACTGGCCTATCTATCTCCTAGTATATAAAGCTTCAGGTTTTTCTGATGAGTAAGCATGATAATGTCTTTTCAAAGACCAAATCTGACCATTTTATAATCTGACAACATAAATATGTTTTATGTTACACTAAGAGATGGTGTCTCCTCCACGACTAGTTCTCTCTTTATCAGTGGAAGATACAAATGGGAGTTTGTAACATAAAAGTAGGCAAAATGGGGAAAAAAAATCCAAACAGATGTATATAGAAAATGTATAGAAATAGCTATTCTTTTCACTAAAAATGTTATGTTCTCCTGGCATCTGCTGTACCAGCTATTTCAAATCCTCTGTCAGAAAGAGATGCATATAAGCACTCTGCCAAAAGAGACTGCTAGTCTAACTCCTTTTTTTCAAAAAATCTGTCACACAATGGATAAAATTACCTTCTTGACATGAAGAAGGACACAACGTCCAGTCACTGAATGGAGTCACAATACAGTCCTTCCTACAGGGAAGCAGACAAGGTCTCACAGTTTCTGGTCGGAGACTCTCAGGGCATCTAAAAGATGAAAAAAAAAAAAAAGAAAAAGAAGCATTATCAAATAAACAATCATTCTGCAATGGAGCAGTGAATCAGAAGAGGTACTGAATGTCTGCAAGCACACAACAGGAGTGCTAAATGCTCAGAATTCACCAAGATGGAGCACAGAAATAAAAACTACTATCATTTAAATATATCTGGTGAAAGCAAGCCAAAAACAATGCATTCTGCACCTTGGGATTTAACTTTAAAAAACCATAATTCCTCACTCACCATTCCAGACTCTGCCTTTTGAGTGCTATTTTCAAGCTTCCAAATGATTATGAAGAAAAGCCATCTAGTTTGGCTTAGCAAAATACATTTTCAGCTCTTCATCACTTTACCAGAACCATAAACTTTGGAAGAAAGCATATTTAAACTAAACAATGCTGTTAAACCCAGGAACAAATAGGTATTAACAAGCTGGCCAACGACTATGACAGAAACCAGAAAAGGGACTGAAACTGCCAGATCAATGGGACTGTGAACGACTGTCAGAAGGGACAGAAAACCTCACTTGTTTTAGGAAGAGGCTTGATCAGCATATAAAAGGGATTACTGGACTGCCACATATGGGATTCATTAACCCAGGTCATTTTCCCCATTCTGTGTTCCTATTTTTTTTAACAAGGACAAACAACTCTGCAATACTTGTTTTCAGAATGAGGCAATAACTCTTGCAGAAGTATTGCAAATCTTTAAAATAATTTCGAAATTACTATTGCCCTAAAAGTGTGCATACTGCGGATTGTCAAAGGTAAAAAAAGATCAATTCCATCTTTTGGAACTTCAGGCTCATTACTGAAAAACATTACTATGACTAACTTTTCCCCTTGTGGCTGCTGGGCATCTAGGATCAGAGAGATGAGAGACCAGTTTTATATTTGGACTGGATCATCTAAGGAAGCTTGGCTTGCACAAGGCATCTTTTTTGCCAGGCTGAAGGGAGCGCAGGCAAGTTTAACAATAAACTACTAAGAAAATGGGGTCTCCATAATCAGTGGAGAACTATGCCTGTGCAATGTGGGAGGAGAAACAGGGCAAAAGAAGAAAGTTGAGTTGCATCAGGAACATATTCTTCGGCAATAACACTTCCTAGTTTATGATCTCCACTGGTTATCTCTGCATTTTTCTGCCAATTCACATAAACTTCTCAAAGTATGATCCATTACTGTGAACTACTACCAACTTTTGGTGCCCTCTAAAAATGACATCTCCATCCTTTCTCTTCTCTCCCCTAAAATACCAATGTGAAAGACCATGAAATATTATAGCTACAGTAACAGAGCTCTGCAAGCTCTCTCTGCAAGTCAAGTTGTGCTTTGTTTCTATGTGATTAATAAAATTGTATTATATATACATGGGTGTATTTTATATGATCAGGTACATTTTAAAGAAACAGCTGCCTCCAACTACATACATATTTTCAGAAATTTTCTCTAAGGTTAAAATAAAAAATCCTTCTGAAAAGTATCAAACATTAGCTCACTCATGGCTTTTCCCTTAAAGAACAACAGAAACTATAAGCATAGAAAAAAGTCTGGATTATATAAATTCACCATTTCACTGAGAACTTCATCTTTCAGAAGCACTGAACATACAATTCCTCTTCAGATCCTGGGGAAGGCAATTAGTTCAATTAGAATACCATTTCTACCTTTTATATTGTTTGCATTTCATATATGTGGCTTAAAGCAAAGTATTGATTTTTTTTTTGCAGTCCTTACTCAAGGTCAAATTAAACAGAAAAGATACAAGTTGAAGTCTGTAACTTGTGAGGTAAATAAGGTAAATAATATTGATTGTATTGTAGCACAGTAATCCTTTTTATTAAGGGGAGTTTAAAACAAGGTTCTTATTTACATTTTCATGTTAAATGCCCGGGTCTTTAAAAATGATTCAGTGATTTTAGCACGACAATTTGAAGGATCAACCAATGCTTTTTTTTCTCGTGTCACAGAATTCATTTATGACACAACAAAACAGTCCTCCTCCCAAAAATTTAAGGTCAAATCAAAGGCACAGATGTAACAGTAGATTTTAAAAGGAAGATAAATCATTAGAGGAATTTTTTAAAAATGTAAAATAAGTATCAAGTAAAGATATAATGGTATCATGACTGAATAGAACAGCAACTTACTGCAGATATACAACAATTTAGATTACTGAATGTGCTGGTATTATTCCCCATATTTCCATTTAAAGCAAATTAAGAATAAATCTAATACTGAAAAAAGTAACAAACGGTGGCATCATGAAAATATTTAGTGCAATAATAGCACTAATTAACTTTCTAAATGACCTCTGCTATCAGCTCTTCCAGTTTTGAATCTGTCCTGAGTGGGATATATTTACATACTGCCAAACCGTATGAAGATATTATCAAATGCATTTTACTAGCAGCTAATCTATACTTAACCCTGGTCATATATTAAACTATAAAATTAAATCACTGGGCCAAAGGGACCTCTTAAAAGACATATATATGGGGGGAAAAAAACTCACAAAATTTATCAAACTAATGTTTCAGAGTAATGTCCTATCAAAGCTATGCTATGCTTCACCTCCTTGGTCTGCTTCTGAGAAGATGGACTTACATGGGTTGTACTGTATTTAGATGCAAACCAGTATTTTTGCATGGAACTGCACTAATCCATACAGTACACTGTTTGCTTGGAGTTACCACAAGGATCTTGGAAATGATACTGCACTGCACACCACACACATACTCCAAGACTTTCATCTCAGCTCAACCTGATGACGGAAAGAAGCTAATTGGATTTAGTAGTGAGTCAGCTGTAGGCAGAATCACCACCTTAAATACCACACGTAAAAAAAAAAAAAAAGCGAGAGAGGTATTATATAGTCCTCCTGTAGCTTCAGTTTTGTATTTTTAAAAGATTTCTTATTCCCTCATGAGAACACAAAGGAGGGGGTGTTTTTGTCTTTGCATGCAGTCATTGGAGATATAAATACAAAGCAGCAAAATCCAACGCTAATTACACCATGAACGTATCTTTTTTATGATACTTACTTTTTTGGGCCCACTTGTCCTACGTTGACTCTCACACAGATGACCTTTCTTGTCTGCATCCCCACGGAACAGGTGGCCTCCCCATTCCAGCTGGCAGAGGAGTTGAAAGCAGAGACAGACGTATCCTCTATGCACTGTCCCCAAGGGCCGGTCTGCCAATGATACACAGTGCAAGAGTGTTCGTTACAGCTGCGCGTTTCCTGTAGTGCACTACTATTTGGGCACTGTATTCCTCCTGGAACAATAAAACAAGGCAAATGTTCATGCAGTGCAAGGAAATAAAGTGCTTTATTTAAAAAACCCAACAGTTTGAAATCTTACTAGTTACATATTATCACTTTGATTGTGTGAAAGAAATGCTGTTGCTTTTTCCTCCTATTCATATGTCCAATATTGGCCTTGACAAACTCCAGTCAACAAACTACACAGAACAGACTGTACATGGACAGTAAATGTAAATGCGTACAATAAGGATGTCAAAATAATCATAACTTCTATAAGACACTACTTTAATGTGCTTGGAGTAATCTACAGCCTTTTTTATTTTGGGGCTCTCAAGAGATCACATAAAGAGGTATGAATGCTCTAGGCAGAAGAAAGGGTTAAATATTCTAGTTATGCATGTGTAGAGATCACTGTTTATGTCTAATTCATGGATCAATTAAAAAGATTTTTGGAGCTCTTGTCCTAGCTCCCAGTGGGTATTTAGCCATGTTACGTAATTACCAAAGAGGATGGCACAGCTGGCAATTTCAGGACCAGATTGAGAAAACAAAGGTTGTTTGCAGGTTAAAATTAAAATGTATTCATGTGTCAATAATTGTGAAAAAAGGCCTGGATAACGCTATCTTTGTTGTGTCCAGTTTCATATAGTATGTTCAGTTTCTTATATTCAAGCACTTCAAAGCTAATCTGGCCTCCCAGTCCTCCATGAGTAAAGAAGAGGTCTTTCCTACCAGACTTGATCATAGGCTACTAGATGTCTAGCCCTGTGAGTAGACAGATTGTCGGCTAGATCTCTCATGTTACTAGATGTACAGGACCTAGGTTTAAGAATTAATTTAAACATTCATGGGCTACACAGGAACAAGAGGACTCCTGTCTTCAAGTGATGGAAAGCCATGGAAAATCTAAATAACATTTCTCTACTACAAGACAGGAACAGTAAGAAAGATAACTGAAAGAGGCACTTTTTATCAGTAACTGAAGATGAGCCATACAACTTTTCTCTAAAAAGAAAAACGTAAACTCACACCAAGAGCATGTCACAGAGCACATTAGCCTTTCTATCCCAGGCTGACCTCCTGCTCTACAGATATGCAAGAGGGAAGGGGATTTAAGCACTCACTGTTGAGATAAATTAAACAACTAAATGTAATCTAAGAAACAAGGGATACTTCAAGCACTCCAACACAAGTAAGTCAAGGAACAGGAATAGCCTGAAGTTCTTTTGTGAGATGTCTAGATCTGCATCAAATGTGAGGAAAGGGTCATTCTAATGAAACCACTGGACAAAATTCAAATTCTCAAATTATTTCTGTAGAGATATTTTTAACTTCTGACTCTGGACTAAAAATATTGATGCAGCCAAGCAACATTAAACATCATATTAACCACAATGTCATGCCAAAAACTAGCTAATTTTAATTTTTTGCAAAGGGGGACTAGAACAACCTACAAATGTGTGAATGTAATTATATAATGACTGGTATTAAATTGCTTTTTGGCTCAGAATGGAGTTTATCAGAATTGCTTAAAATAGATGTCAATAATCAAAGCATCAAGACAAAATGTCATAGGCATATTCCTAAAAAAGGAAACTTTAAAAAAAAGGTAAAACAAAATTATGGTTATGTAATAAGTTTAAAAAAGTTATTAGAACAGCTTCCTTCAGGAAATAAAAAAATCTAACTTAGTAGATAGGAATATAAGTAAGGAAATTAGGAAAGTGAGCGTATTTTGAAAAGAAAAAAAACCAACCAACCAAAAAAAATCAAAGGTAGTGAAGTCACAAATTATTTGTCCACCTGATGAGTCAAACATATTCCATAAGTAAAAGGGTTAAAAAAGGGGAGAACTTAGAAGAGATAAAGAAAGTTACTAAATTAATTATTTCCATCTGAGGTTAGCTCAAGAAGAAACACAAGGGAAATATTTAAGCAAATTCATAAATTAAAGGGTGGTGTGTGGGAAGAAATATTTCCCCAGGAAAGGATGCCACAGACACCAGTTCCTAAGGCATTTGGGAATAAAGTGACAACTTAGATTCAGTTTTGACAGCTATGCAAGAATGTATATTCAGGTGAAATATGAGAGTGACATTGACCAGTAAATGAAAAACATTGGGACATGAATGTCTGCAGCTCAGTGGGAATCCAACAACTATCATTAGTATCAAATCTTTGTAATACTAAAAAATATGTTATTTATTTGTAAATCAGTGTGCCATTCTCTGCAGTAAACCAGCATTCCTTTGTGCTCCCTCAAATTAAAATAGGTACAGAAATAGTATAAGGGGTTGGAAAACTGTCAGTTGGAGATGCCCTTTAAAACATTTACGTAAGGGTAACAAGATCAGGGCTGCTCCGCATTTAAGACAGGTTAGACAGGAATATAAAAATTAATAAGTATTACAGAAAAAAATAAAATAGACATTTCATTCTATCAGAATACATGAACTAAACACATTTTAGTTTACAACACTAAACACATTTTATATAATACATGATCAGATGACTATTGATCACTGCTTGGCAATACTAAAAATAATTATTTCAACATACAAAAACCAGTTGGAGCTGAAGGATTTTTTTTGGTTTTGGACACTTAAACGAAGAACATAGGAATGAAAGGCTAGCTTTACAGAGGAACTTGCGTATTACACATAAAATCATAGATATGAGGGTAGTTGAATGCTTTAACAGAATTGTCATATGCTTAGACTGTTTTTCTGCCTGATTTGGAACCGGTAATGGGTAAGATATCTCGTTCTAGGATATTCAAGAACTGGATTTTAGAATTCTTTATTGTGACACTGTCTTGATACCTTCCAAATTTCAAAATGCTTAACATTTTTAAAAGCATTTAGGATCATCTTAATTAGTCATTTTGATATCACTCATTTTACAAATGCATCTGATTTTATATATACATTTCAAAGCAGATGGAATATCTTAAAATTTGAGAAAAGAGATGCGACTGAAGCACCTCTTGTAGTCTGGAGAATGAGACATACTCATTTCTTCCGTGCCATGGGAATGAGGTAGGCAAAGGCAGCTCAAGGCAGCTGCACTTCCTGAAAACAGACATGGTTAGTAGATGCAGACCACTAACATAAGAACAAAGACTGCCCCATTGGAGCAGATATCCTGTTCCAGCTCGGCAAACATTCACACTTCCTCACCTGGTCCCTACCAGTTATACAAACCGAGCAGATCTGTCACAACAGGACAGGACTGCACACATGGAAGATGAGAGATCTTGGATACGATTTGAATCCTGAACTCCACACTACAGGCAGGAATCTGAACTGAGGGGCTCCTGAGCAAAAGGAGAAGCACAGTAACATGCTCTCCCCTGGCTCACCTTCACATACAGGTGCCAGGTCACTTTGCAAGTCCAGCCTAAACATCCAGGTTCCCCAATTCCAAAATTAAGTGTTGGGGTTTTTTTTCTTTTTATTTCTATTTCAACTGAAATCAGTTAAAACTCAGGAAAATACCCGTCTTCTCTAAAACTTACCCTTATTCAATTCTATGCTTTCAGATTTAATTACCAGACACTGTTATTTCAAGGCAGAAAAATAAAAGAATTAAAAACAAACCCAAGAAGTGTAAGAAGATTAAGGACATTAAAAAGCCCTAAGTATAACTCCTCTTTTGCAACTGTTAAGTCAAAGTGCCCTGGAATTTTAACAGGAATAAAATTTTAAAGCATGTCAACCATAATTTACCTAGAGACGAGAAGAAACTCCTTTGATTCAGCTATTCCCTACATGTTCAGTAAATCAATCTTGCAGATATATGAGAAGTATGAGCTATTGGCCCTTGTCAAACAGAATACCTGGTGAGATGGACAACTGATATTCTACACTATCTAAGTCAGTGATGTTTAATAGTCTGTGATATATGAGGTCACACTAAACAGTCCTTCTGGCATTATTCTTTGCTAATCTGTGAGCGTACAATAGCCATAGTAAGACATTGCCATGCAAAGGTATCCTAAGTAAATATTTCAAACAAAATCATAATTCACTCCCATTTTATTAAATTAAGCTTTTAAATCTGATTGGTTTTAATTTGAATTTGCCTTGTGGGGTGGTGTGTGTGTTAATCTTTAGTTTTCCAAAATCAGTATTAGTCACTTACTACTGATAAAACTTGAAATGTTACCACCACATTAATGTTATGCTGGATTGACAGTGTCAATCAATGGCAATGTGTAATCAATAGAGATTAAATCTTCATATCTACTATTTAATAAAAAAATTAAGACTCATTTAGTACTTTTTAGTCTAAGGTCATGGCCTATATAAAGTAGTCTTAGTGCATATTACTAACTATATAAAATTTATTGTGAGAGAGAAGTAAAAAATTCACAGAAATTTTAAACAGAAAATAAAAATAGAAACCCCCTACAATCAACAGAGATAGGCTGAATTGTATACAATACATTTATTAGACTTATGCTGAACAACCATATGATGAATCAGATAACATCATTATGTCCTTTGCTGTCATTTTATATTTTGAGACAGGGAGTTTCCTGAATTTCTTACTGTTCCATGAAGATGTATTTGACAGTGACACAAATGAGCCACCACTATAGGCAGGCTCACAGACAGGCAAATTTATGAATCACTTCACCTTTAAAACCTTCAAGCTAAGGACAACGATCTCAGAAAAGATATCAAAAATGGTTATCGTGACATCAGTTTCCATAGAGCCATTTCACAAACCACAGAAAGTCTTTATCTTAAGGAAAGCAACTCCCCTCACTCTCTCCAGTGAATGCAAGTAAATAAGCCCATCTTAGGTAGGCATAACCTCACTGTGCTTGAAGCTCTGCAGTGTATGTTTTGACAACATGAAAGAGGTGTTGTTCTCAATAAGGAAATGCTGATGAGAGGGCATATGGCAAAGTCAGCTCCTGGCTTGAGCAGAAGTCAGTGTGGTGCTGGATGGGCAGTCATATCCCAGAGCTCATTAGAAAACTTTGTCACTACTATAACTTACACGTCTTCAATTTTTCCTGTGAAGCTATTCTTGTCATCAAGGAATTATTATAATGCTACTGAATTATTCCTATTCTAAGCCAATCCAAAAAAATAAATTATATTGTGGCTGTTTCCTGATGGGAAATCATGCTAACCTGATGGTTTCTTTAAACCAAATCAGTAGCATAGATAGCTGGAAAGTAAGAAGTAAAATAAGGTCTTAAGTGTAAAATGACATAATTCTATCATGGACAGTCATCTGCCAACATTAGCAAGCAAAATTACAAAATGTAGTATTTTTTATTTCAAAGAGAAAAGAAAGTGAACAATCACATACGATATTTTGGTAAGAAGCCATTTAAGATCCAGATAAAAGAACCTATTTTTTAAGTATTTAGAGACTGACAAAAATTTCAATGAGGTGTTCATTTTTAAGTACCCCAGGGAACAAGAATTAAGCACTTTAGATACTTTGAGAGATTGCAGTATTCCTTGTGTGTATAATGCCAGTAATGCTTTGATTTTCCCAAGCTTGTAGATTGAAATCTCCATGGCTAGCAGAAGGATGCATGTGATCAACAACTCACAGTGATGAACTTGGACTCCTTATGTCATCTAAGAGGCCAAGTTTAGCCTTATTCACACATGCACGTTCTTTCATTAATGTCCAACACTGATATCATAGGAATTATATATATTTATGTATAATATATTTGTCCTATTTTGTTCTAAATAAAAACTCTCAAATATCATGGCTATATTATACAGGAAGCACCATGAAATGGCTTACCTAACCTGGTCTGTCCCTCACAACAACAGTTCAAGGAAAGGTTCTAAAATCCAAAAGGGAACACCTGTGGGACCATTCACCTCCACAGAACTGTTTGCTATTTTCAGAATTCAGTTTTAATGTATATATGGAATTATTTGTCCTACATTTATGAGACTTGGGATTTTTAGCTTTACATGACATTTACAGAGTTTTTCATCAACAGTAATGCGTATTTTTTATAAGGTCTGAATAGAAGCGAAAACTGCATGTTTCCCAAAAAATGTTCATTTGAAACTTCCTTTTTATATCAGCAGAATACAGATGTTCAGATACATGAATATATTCTGTGCTCCAAGGACATAAAATGACCTCCCAGCACCAACTACTCAATCAGTGTTTTATGTTTTGAGAACACAGCTGATCTCTGTCATGCAATTCTGGAGGCAAAAAGTCATTCAGTATTTGCCATGCAGCAAATGACTAAAGGGCATAAGAGATGTATGATGAGAAAGGTGACAATAACTCTAATTTCATTGAAGCATAAAAAATAAAAGCTAAAATGATACTTTTTGAATATAACACAAGCAAAGGTGAAAAGTAACTTCCAGCTAGAGTTGTAATATTACGCTAAGCCTTGGAAGGTTATTTTATGTATTTATATATTTTTATTCTCTGGAGTTTGTAGAGTGCAAAGAAGCACAGTGTTGGAGATGTCTGCCTAAAATGTGAGTGAATTGCTATAAGCTGCAGAAACATATCAGCTTGTATCTTTAAAAAAAGCACAGAATAACCTCATCTCAGAGTAGTGGTCAAGAAGCCAGGGTTCAAGCAAAGCTGAAGTGCTACAACATCTAGGTAATGAGTTAGCTTTCTCAGCAGTAGTTTAGGCATCTCTTTACTACTACTGGTGTGGTTTGAGACATGTCAATCTTTCTGGTCACTCAGTGGTGGTTCTGATCATTGCACAACAGACATCAATAAAATTCACGTATCTATAATTCAGACAATGCTTAACTGCTTTGCTGCATCTGCAGCCTTGTAAATTATCCTAAGTTGTGTTAAGAATCAAAGCCAGAATAAAATGAGTACTTTTCAAAAAGAAGCATAAGAAAGTGGAAAAATTTTCTTGAGCAATTTAAGTTTTCACTTCTGTGGCATGCTTGTCAGGATGTTAAATTTCTGTCTCCAGTAATATTGCATAGGCATATTGAAAATCTATTATCTTGGCCTACATGGAAAAGCAAGGAGCATATGAATATATATTTATTTGAATTATCGTATGTTCTGTGTTTCCCTCAAAATAAGTCCATTTGACACACTATAAAAAAGGGAAAACATAAAACCAATTTTATTTCTTATTTTAACAGCATTCCTACTTTGTTACCTAGATCCATCTAAGTAATTTATTATTTGAATCCTCTATTAAAGTGAGTATAGCTCTGATTGCCTCTTACACTTCTAGCAAAGGTCCCTTTCAAGGAAAAGGTTGAAAGTTCCTGCTATGCTACATTTTTAATTTTTTTTTTTAATTACCCAAATTCTGTCAAATACACAGTATACTTTGAGTAATAAGTCATAAGTATTCTCCGCAAGCAGAGAAGTGTTTTGGTATACAATTAAGTCTCTCCATTTTTTTCTATTTCTCAAAACAGATATTCTGTTTCACTACTTCCATACATTAGAGGTTTCACTTTTCAGCTAAATTTCATCTTAACTTGAAGTAATAAAATGCTTAACAGTTTTAATGAAAAACTAAAATACGTAAGCAATCCTTTTATATTGAAGGCATTTAACTTCACCAAGAACTCTGGTGGTTATATCTCCTTGCTCCCGGTGTTGCACAAGGCATTTTACCAGTTGAACCCTGGCACACCTGACATGACCATTTTAGAACCATGTTAAATTTAGAATACATTTACTCTATTATCCCCTAAAATACTTATGAATAAAATAAAACCTGTTATCAGAACCTTGGAAAATTATCAAAGAATAGATATGAATGAAATAGAATGAACCTATATATAAAGTCCTTTTATTCTTTTCCTTTATATTTTAGTGATCTCTTTGTATTTGCTGCAGACACTGCATGTGGACCATTTGCATGAATGGAAACCATTCACAAGTGAGGATTTCCAGGGTAAAACCAAAGTCTTACCATGAATAAAAATGTTAATGGGATAACAGTAATTACCGATATGAGCTAAGAAGTTACAAAAGCCATTTGTTAGCATTTGAACCCATTAAAACTCTCACCTTTTCACCATTCATACTTACATCCTTCCAAAATGGACCTAAATTAGGGTTACTAACAATCCTCTATAGGTACCTTTCATAGAGGTCTTCATAGGATGAATTGTTTGCCTTGTTTAATTTTTAATAGAAAATGAGAAAACCATATATTCAAAATCAAAACAGTAATGTTATGCAAATAATAAAAGGGTAGCAACATTTAATAGAAAGAAACAAAATAAAATTTCCTCTTTAAAACAGCTTTAGGTACCATGAGTAAATGTAGGATAAGCATTTCAATATTTTTTTAAAATATTTTAAAACCCACAACTTCATCTAATAATTTATTTCTGTCAATCAAGAAATTACTTTGACATTATAAACACAGTTGAGAATTAACAATCAAACAGGAGTTTGTAAGAGTATGCGACCTTACCTTCACCTGCATACGCCAGAATGGAGCGGGCACGCATCTGCTTCCCTTCTGTGGTTTTGCCGGAGCAGGTGTGTGAGCAGGAGGACCATGCAGACCACATGCTGAGCACACAGTCCTTTGGGCAAGGAGCTTCGCACACAACCGGGATTGGGTAGATAGCATCTCTACACAGCTGCCTGTCAACCTCTTCTCCTGGGAAAGAAAAGGCCAGTAGCAGTCTATCATTTGTTAAATAAACTTAAAATGAGCAATCTAGTCCAGATGGGCACACAAATAAATTAGATTCTGTTCTTCTATATAAACAAGGTAAATAGATTTTTTTGTTATTAAAATGACTTGTCTCTTCTGCCTTGACTCTAGAAGAACATGCTTAAACCTAGTTTAATTTGATATTCTGCTGAAGTGAATGCCAGCCTGGGTGGTCTTTAGGCTTTCATTTTTCTAATACATATTTGATTCCATAGAAAATCCTAATCTGAATAACAGTGTATATAATACATCTATTGGAAACTCTGTATATGGAAATACATATACTGTAACCACTTAGACTTCATCCACGCCTGTAGGAGAAGGCAAAAATATCCTAACTTCCAGCTTAGCCAGTTTTAAAACCCACAATTCATCCTCTGAATTGCAGCTATGCTTCAAAATATAAAGAGAGTTGCAGGAACCTGCAGTCAGTGTCTTGTTCTGTTAGAAAGATCTTCATTTGTTAGTAAACCAGTAACACATTACTCTCTGTGTCATGAAAGTATAAAAAGATATATGCATTTGCATTCTGTCACATCAATGTACACATATCATTATAATAAAAAGATTCAGGCTGGTATAAACTGTTTAATGAAATAATAGCTATAGTTTTAGTAGAAGGGCAGCTTTTGTTTTCAGTAAGGAAATTTTGGGAGCCCCGTGTCTGAGATCTGCCTGAACAGCACCCTAATCACAAAGTGGTTAGTTTTGTAAGGTGACATATGATTTCCTGATCAAATCAGTTAATATCCATTAACTGAGGAATGAATGACCACATATCCTGAGGTCAGTAAGTCTCACTGACAGTGACAAAAGCCTCAGGATAAATCTTCACTTTGGAGTAGATGATGGAAAAAATTAAGGAGGGAAAGATTTGGAATTACAGCCTTGTTATCATACAGAATTACAGAAAGTAACCATACAATTACAGAAAGTGCTTGCAACAAAAAGCACCAGGAACTGAGCAGTATCCCAATATGTAATTCCAGTTACAAGGAACTGTGAAAAAGTTGCCTTTAAGAGCACACTGGTCTTCTGAGGCCCTGTTATCACATCTGATCAAGGCATGGAAGGGCCAGTTCATTTGTAAACATGAAACTTTTTTACAAACTAATTTCCTGAAAAGCCTAACATTTTAAAGCATCGGAATGCCTTTTGTGCTATATGATCCTTGCTGTACTAGGGCATAAAACCTTCTATTGAATTATGACTCATCTACTGAACTGTTATTGAAGCGTATGTGATCTCGATAGTACTGAAAAGGAGGGCCTATAGTATTGCACTTGCTACAATCCATTAGGTCAAGCTTTTTGTTTTAATAGCTAACGTCAACAAAATAGTGTCTCATCAAGATTTGCAATGAACATAAGTCTTTGATATAAAAAAAAAATTGTTAGAAAAAAATCATTACATACTCTGTAATTTAATGATAAAACATCAGCCAGAGTTAATAACTACCACCTGCATTCTGAAAAGCTAATTCAGTGAGAACTGTGAATGCTGTAAATAAAGCCAAAGTGCTTTATGCAAGTCTCAAATTAGGCTTTTATTGCTTAATAGAATAATAATAAAATGAACAAAACCACTAATCTAAACAGAAACTACACTTTTGTCATTCAAGTTTACAGAGTCTTAAAACCTCTCAAACAAGAATCTCTCAAAAAGTTCCTGAAAATAAGAGGTACTTTAGTACTAGTGACATACCACGAGTCTCAGAACTATTAACAATCAAATATTTTATAAAAGATGAAAACAGAAGGGCCATCCATCCAATATTATATTCTTTTAACCATTGTCAAATATTTTATTCATACAGAATCTTTAGGCACAACAGAACCGCAAACATTAATCTTCCTTGGCTCTATAAAGCAGGGGAAGATCTGCAGCTCATGCTTTTAAAATAGTCTAAAGTAGTCATAATAATCTGAATTATAAAGACCTTTGAGATGAAGTCAGTCCCAATAGCTTTATTTTCCCATATTAAAAACAGAAATTCAAGCCCTGCCAAAGACCACAGATCTTCCACATCAAGTTCTGCATCCCTCACTGGACTCAATCTTTGCATCAATTGCTCCTTCTCTTTATCACAAGTCATCACACCTTGTCACCAGTGCAAGGAGGGATTCCTGCCTCCTGCATCACAATGACACAAGTTTGAGTTGAAGGAGTAGACTGCAAACTTATTTTCCAAAGAATTTAAAAAAACAACCTAGAAAGTAGTCAATCTTACTCTCAAATTGTTCCACCACCAGGTAAGACTCTGTGAGGTAAACTGCTAGGACACTTTCACAAGAAATACTACTGTTAGATTAAAGTAAGTCATAGTGTAAACATACAATACTATATTGAGTTTATTTATCACCTGCTAAGGCTGTGTTGACTTGAAACTCAAGCTAAATTTGGGGTCACAATAAGAAATTGTGTTAAATTAGTTTCAGTCCAGGTTTATATTTCAAACAAACAAAAAAAGTCTTCACTTTCTCCCAAAATCAAAGCTCTAGTTTATCCTTTGTTTTACAGAGAAAATATTCTAGAAATACGTATCTTCCATATTAGCATTTAGGTTTTGTCAGCTGTCCAGTTCTTATCTGATGAATACGACAGCATAAAAATGCAGTTGGAAGGAATGCTTTATAATGGGTACTTCTTATCATCAGGGAAATATTTTACTTAGACTATATCATTTCTGACATTTCACTAATGATTTTATGAACAACTTGACCTTTGTTGCCTTCCTCTTTAAAGTGCATAGTGTAGTCAACTGCCATAGGCTGGGAAAAAAGCCAATGTAAAGACTAAAGCTACTTAGGAAAGGTCCCATTTGAAAAACACGTGTAGTCTAATATTTTATTTGAACTTTATAGGTATATATTTGTGTTGCACAAGAGTTGAAGACAGAACTCCAAAAACACAACTTTAAAGTCCCTGCTTGATTTACTTATACTCTAAATTCTTTTTCAAGGATTTAAAATGCCAAAAACTGCTTAAACCTTCGTTGGGATTTTGTACTGATGTGTATCATCAGTAAAGAGTGCAGAGGAGACAGCCTTTCAAATCCACATCTCTTCCTTGAACTGTTATGCTGTATCCAGCTAGACAATCAATCAGCAAAGTGAGTCACTACACTAAAACTTTCTTGTGGTGGCATTCTTGTTGTGAAGACCTTATAGTATGTGCATACACCAGAGCCACTAGTGAACTACTGAAGTTTAAAACAAATAATAACAGCAAAAACTCCAGCTAACCAAACAAAAAATCACAAACCCCCTACTGAATAGGCAAATTTTTACAGATTAGAGACTTAGCTCATGAATAGCATGCAGGAGGAATTGGATAACTATTCATAAGTATCAGGCTGTATTCATATCACCATTCTTGCTTTATTATGTTCACAAAGCAAATGTGGTATCCATGAAAATTTGGTCCAGATGCTAAAGGTTGGGCTATACTGCAGAAGACCTATGTTCTGTGTTTAGTGTAGTTGAATCATGTCACCCCTTTGTGTTTTTGTTTGCTCATCTGTAAAACGTGTCTGATATTTAAGTTTCTCGTAAAATGCTTTAAGATATTTCCAATGGGGAGCATTGACAGAGCTGGTATCACTAGAGAGATGGCAAGGAAAGCCTCTTTCTTATTGTGCATCTTTTAATATGATGCATGCTTCAGTGCACAGTAAAAAATTGCTGTCAAAATTTGACCTGTAGTAACAGAAAGACAAGCGCTTAACAGAGGCCAATTTTTTTTAAGTCTTAAAATAAACAGTAAAACCANCACAGCAACAGAGCCTAAATGCAGACTTCAAACTCTGTACTGCTTAGTCAAATGTGTTCAAATTTACTAGTATATCTGCAACTTTAAGAAAAACAAAAGGCTCAGTTATGTCAGTATCTTATTTTTGTGGCTCCCAGTAGCCACATATGATGTTCTGCTTTTAAGTACAATAGACCACAGGAAGCTACAGTTTATCAGTCAAGTGTTTTTAAACCTGCACATTTTAAATGAGAATGTAAAAATACAATAGGATGGAAAAGACCGACAGTTCAAGTCACTGCATGATCTGGATGTACCAGTTCACATACATACTAGGGTATGTATGTATGTGAATATATCAGTTATAGGCACCATGTTCTCAGCTGATGCCTCTCACCAGTTTTCTTGTCTTGCCTGGGAAGCTGAAAATGAGGCACACAATGTGTCATCCACTGGAAAACTGCTGAGCACCTGAAATACTTGGTAAAGCACCCCAGAGCTCAATTTTTAAAGTGCTCAATGTTTGTGGGTAAAGAAGGCCTTGCTATTACTCAATTGGCTTCAGTAATGCCTATAAGCATGGAGTCTGCAGGAAAAATATGCAGTCAGTTCACAAGATGTTAAAATTATGAGCTGTGCTCATTGCCATTTACTGTTTCCTTCCTTCCCTGTGTAGAAAAATAATCAACAGGAAAGTGTTGCACTGCCTCCTGTATGGGTTGCAAGGCTGAAGTGGACAACAGAACTGTTTTTTATCTTGAATTCTCATGCAGTTTCCCATATACACTTCTCCCACATGAGGACCTATATGTGTCCTTACACTGACTCCCTTGTCAGTTTTCAAACGTGTGGAATGATTTCCTCAGACTGGCTGAGGAGCCAAAGCTGCTGTGTGGACTCTGCCCATCAAGACTAAAATATGCCTATCTATGTTCAAAGCACAGTAAAACTAGACCAGTGGTATGTGCCCAGCCTTGTTTTTCATATGGAACTAACTTTAACTACTCTCTGTACTCAAAGTTAGTAAAGCATAGGCTTCTCCACTAAAAAGTTTGTACACGCTACAATTTTAGTATTATTCCTGTAGATATGCAAAGATAGTTTCACTAGAAGAGGTGAAAATGCTTTTTTTACTGAAAAAAAATAAAAATTCTTACAATTCTGAAGTGCCTAAATGTCTGTTTTACTGATAACTCCAGGCAGAAAATAAGTAAGAAGTATCCATCTAAATCAAATTGCCCCAAAGTTAAAAAACCATAACGACTGGATTGTATTAGCATAGGAAAAAGTATTAAAGAGTTTAATTGTCATTATTCTAAAAAAAAAAATTAAATAAACAACTTCAAGAAAACCACTAAAATAAGAAAAAACTTACACTTATCAAAATTTGAATCTCTATACTAGACTTTCATTAGTAATAACCTTGTCTACTCATTGGCGGATTAGTCTAATGCAAAATGGGAAATTTTTCACATTATAGAAAAGTTATTAAATCTATCAAAAAACATGCATTTCTAAGATGCTAGAACACTTTATATCTGCTAATAAGCAGATAGTAATCAATCACCAGGATAAACTAACATTATCATTGTCATTTCTAATACTATTGCATTACTTTCAAATCACTAAGCAATTACCAGTCCACAAAGTTCACCAGAAAAGGAAAATTCCTTCCTGACTAGCACTAACTGTCGCAGCAAATTAACTTTTCCTATCAAGCCACAGTGTTGCAGCACTAGTGTGGATTTGTCTTTTTTCAATGATTGGAAGAGGTAGAGAACTATGCTGTGAACTATGCATAGGAGAAGGTGGGTGCC
>VYZX01016225.1:0-21803 GCA_013401335.1 Brachypteracias leptosomus
TGGGCGGGAAAATGCAAGGCATTTTATTGTCTATAATTGATAGACTGATAAAACTATTGAAGCACATGATGACTAGGTTCAGCACTGAGAGATTAAGAGGATGGAAGGAGAGATCACAGTATAAAGAACAAAACAGCTTGCTTTTGAAGTTTTCCGCACAAAGGTGTGACTATATAAGACAAAGGATGTAACAGATATACCAGCTCAAGTGTCAAGAGGGAAATAGTTCTTACAGTTAAGCTGGTGGGAGCAGACCAGAACTCACACTTCTTCTAAGTACTGGTCATGTAACTTGAGCCCAAGATTCTCTAAGAATTAAGTGAAATGAGTCCAGTTTCATCACAGAACGTTATGCTGAAGAAGTGAATTTGTTTCTCATTTCAGAATCAGAGATGGTGTTAGGGGGGGGGGGGCTTAGACTAGACATTATGATAGCAAAAAAGAAACATCATCTTGAGTAATCATCATATCAATGCTGTGTTACAATTTGCTGCATACACCAAGAAAATTAACAAATCCTGTCTTTTGGCCCTTCTGTGTCAAGGAACCTTTCTCCTCTTCCATTTCATTTAGTCATAGAATATTCTGGTTCTCTTTTTGTATTTTCCTCTCCCTTACATTTTTTAAAAGTGTATCCTGTCACTATATAGTGCCTTTCTAGTGTTTGTCATGGACTTTTTACTCCACTTCTCTTAACTTCCTTTCAGTGGGTGTCTGTAAGAAGCACAACTGTTTTTAACCCATATAGTTTCTTCTAGTTTTCACAGCAACTTGGTCAAGAGTTTCACAGTTCTCTTCACCTTTCATCAGGAAATCACAAGCCTAAAATCTCACCTAAAAGTTATCTATTCTATTACACAAGGAAATTTTCAGACAACCTATCTATCAAGACCAAGGAAATAACTCCACCAAAACTTTTAAAAAATCTTCATAGGGGAATAGAAGCTCCCCTCTCTCCATAAAGCTCACTATTCTGTTCTGCAGAGACATAAACTCATGACAGCAAAGATCACACATTTCTAAGTTCTAAGGCAGCTGAATTTTTACATGTGACAACAATCTTTAAGGTAAGCACCCCACCAACCTCTGAGATGACATTTCCTTAGAGCAGTCCTTTTAAAGGTGATCTCACACTTTCCTGAGAAAGGCAAGAGCAGCAACCAGTTGAGTTGAAAAGATGCCTGCTGTGATTTTAAATAAAATTAACTCTGACCAAGTCAGATTCTGCAATGCATAGCCTTATGCTCCCAAATACATCAAACTAAATTCCCAGACCGACACCTAATGGGTCTGAGACTCAGAAGGACTGTCACATAGCTCTGTTCTAAATAATTTTTGAGGACTGAAAAAAAAAAAATTCCTGTGTGACTTTTTTTTTTTTTAAACAAAGGATAATTGGTGATACGGGATACAATTTCAGCACATTTTTTGAAGTTTAGAATTGAGTTTTTCAAAACCAAAACCCTGAAGTTTGGGTTGGTTCTGCTTTCAACCATTTACTATTATTCAAGGGTTGGCCTGTCCATTACAAAGAAGATTTGCAAAGAAAAGTACTGACACTGTCTGCAATAGTTTTCCTTCCAGGTCAAATACATTCTTTAAAGCAAATTTTAGAAACTGCTAGAAGCTTCTGGCAATATTTGGAGTTTTAAATCTTTCAAACTCTGGTAGCAAATATCAAAAGAAACATTCAGATTGTTGAAATGGATGGAAAGCTTAAATATTTATCTTAAAAGGTACCTTAGGCCTTGCATCCACTTATAATACATTACACCTACTCTGCTTCTGCCACCATTCTAGTCAGGAAAAAATGGAAAACTGTGACAGTGATAGTAATTACAATCTGCTCTTTGAAAGTACATGGAATATGGTAAAGGAACATAGAAATTAGTCAGATGGCAGTAGGAGGTCACAAATGGTGGTCTGTGGTGATTTTAATGGTAACATATTCAAAAGGATTGTCATCAAAACAGCAAAGTGGCAATCAACAAAACATACATGAACATAATGTGATTCTGTAATGCTCTAGGTCAACACCCATTTATGATGGCTGATCTTATGAAGTTTTGTTCAGTCCTTGTTTTTTTCTCCCAACACCAGTGCTGCAGCAAAGAAATTTATAAAGTGGCTTAACTGTCAATAATTCCTAACAAACAAAAACAGAAGTCCACCAAACAACAACAAAAAAACCATAAAAGACCAAACAGCAACAATAAAAAGCACTTAAATAGTACTTCAGGTCCAGATATGCTAGCATGTTTGATATAGAAGAAAAAGTAAGTAGGGTTAAGAATTTTCCAAATTAAGAATATGTAGACTCTTCCCCTTGTTGGCTATGCTCTTCCTTTTTTTCCTTATAACTCCAATGCATGCCTAAATTACAAAATGCGGTGGAATCACGGATTACAATAAATGACATTATCAGCCTCAGAAAAATCTCAGGCATCAAAATAAGAATAAATAAATTTTTAAAAGATTAATCATACCCTAAACCATGGCTGTTCAGAGCCCAGGGCTAATAGCAAGGTAACTAAAGAGCTGACTTCCTCTGTGATCTGCTCCTCAAATTCTATCCTATTAGGAGGAAGGTCTCTCTATCTCATTTTTTCATCCTTCCTTTCACTAAAAAAGGTAAAAAAAAAAAAATTATTCAGAACTGGTATAGATGGAGAATTTTCACTAAAGTAAAAAAATGTAGCCAACTCTCTATGGTCTTTTATAACTACCTTTATTTTTTCCCCCACAGTATTGAAGATACTATAATAGCCGCAATTTGTGTGAGAAATTAAAATTCTAGATGTTTCCCAGAAAAATCCCTTTTCCTGTTTTTGAAGATAGTTTTAGTCTCTATCTTCTCACAAGTCTTGGGTTATTAGAAAAGTCTTCTGGAACCCTCTCATTCAAGAAAAAAATTCAGATACCTGTGCAGAAAATTGCATGAAGAAATATGTGTATTAAGTGGCGTCCCCAGCAATGTCGAGTCATAGTACTTGATTTTATTAGTTTTCAATCTCAGGTTGATATGTTTCTGATTAATGAAGCATTTGCTCTGCATCACAAAACAACTGAAGAATACCCTTCTAATGCCAATGAATTGTGTCTAAGAGTTAATTACTATATGACCTTCGATCAAGCTCGTTTTAGGACTAGAGGCATCTATTTTAAGCTTGCAGAAAGTTTAAAGGTGAGAGTATGTATCTCTGAAATAATATCCATGGCGTGCTTTGTACTCGCATAGTACCCTATGTTTAATAGTTTGATTTTAAAAATCATGCCACAAAGCTTCATCTTAGCTGTAACATAAAAGCACATAACTCAGTTATAAGACACTGAGATGATACAAAAACCTCCAGATAAGATTAAAGCGTCACCCTCCTGACCTGCTATTCTGTGACTACATTAATCAAAGAGAGTAAAATAAAGCAAACTAACCACTCCTCACACATAGGCTTTTGTTGCTACAGAGAAGCCTAAGTATAAGTTATCATGGTTAAGGAAGACTGTAGAAGGATAATCTTTCTGTTGTATGCAGTCAGGCTTTTATTGCAAATTCTGAACTCTGATAAACCTAAGTAGGTCTTAAAAAGAAGAGTCCAGCACAGGCAAGGTTTCCATGGAACTCAGCCAGTACTACATGTATCCTTCCTAGGAATATAAGCCAACATTCTGAAACTACATTTCTCAAAAATGTACATACTAGGGAAAAAAAATAGCTTTGCTTTTCTTAGAACAAATAACAAGACATAGTCTCAGTAGTTTTTCTAAAAATATCTGAATGCTGCTGTAGAACTAGGAACACAGACATTATCAAGCTGGATCAGACCTGTGGTTCACCTAGACTCCAGTTCAGCATTGCAGAATTCTCTCCAGTTTAAAACTAAGCAAGCTTACTGAGCAAACTAAACAGATCTTGTGTTATTTCCCAGAACAAGGCCCTTTGAAAAACACTTCCCAGAATTTGAAATACTACAGTTGATATAATTTTTAAAACAGCTCATTCCTAATGAAACTTGAAACTTAACACTGTTTTGCAATCTGCTACAGTATTCTCTCCTGTGACTGCTACAGCAAGTTTCAGCTGACGATACCAGAGAACACATAGCAAATAGTGAATCTCAGCTTTGAAGAATTAATGACACAAAATACAAAACATATAGTGGACTTAGTCTAGTAATGTTCTCATACAAATTTAGAAAATAAGCCATAGGTACTAACTCTCAAATGCATCTGATAGAGTACTGAACTAATAGTGTTACCTTAGTGTAAATAGCTTGAAAATATCTATTAGAAGAGTATCTGTTTTCTACTACTAGTTGCAGTACTTGCCCGCTGATTTATTTTCATTCCCACTTACTCCCTCCTAGCTTATCTATCCATAAGATAGTTAACACTATGCATTGAGTTTTTTATAGCTTAACTGTATTTCTGTCAATTGCAGAAACTCACCTACCATTGCAGAAACCTCATATCACAATAAATGCAGCAAAAGCTGTTTTAAGTCCCAAGTCAACAAAATATATACATATGTCATTAACCCCTATGCAGCCCATTCATCACAGCTGTAGGGTCAAGAATAGATAGAAAGGGTAGGGAGCTGAGGACACTGGGGAAAGCAAGGAAAGACAATCAGGCAAGATAAGTTCACTGTATCCTTTGGACTTCTGAAACCAGGATCCAGGCAACAGCTTCAGCTTCACCCTTAATCTTGGCAATCACACTTAGACAAATTTGCAGTTATTTGCAAACTGAGGCAGTATCACACTACTACACTTCACTACAAAATAAAAGTGGTAATATGTAAAAGCAGGTGGTTTCTGTCCCTTCACTCTGCTTCTTTTCTTCTGTCATCACAGAGTGAGAAAGCTTGGAAATAAATTGAATGAGATATATAAATGGTCCTGCGTTTAAAAGGCACTTGCAACTATTCTATCAGAAATTAGCTTGAAAAAGAAAATTAAGTGGTGTTTCATGAGGAAATAATTTTTTCAATTTAGTACAGGACCACCACTTTTATTTGGCTTGAAAATAAAATCACATTTTCATTGCAATCTACAATTGCAAGCTACTATTCAGACAGGTTTCAGCATACTTGGGGATCGCACCTCTGTGACTGTCTTCTCCTTTAAGTACATTCCACAATTACAGCTGTTCTTTTGTTCATATTCTGACCCGCTCTGAAGTTTTTTTATTATTATTTTGGGAGTGCCAAAAGAGGTACAAGTAAATAATTTTTAAAATGGGAGCAAGCACCATGCCACAAGGAAGTCCACAGGTAGAACATCACAAACAAAATCCAATTCAAGTGTCCACTCTTTCTTATTAAAAAATCACAGTTTTGACTCCTTTTGTCACTCTTGTTTGGTTCACTGTCATAATCCCTGCAAGAGTTTGGCAATCAGAATCTGACAGAAACTGACAGTAATGCAGTCATGCTTTGCTTTTCTTACAGTGGCAGCTGTCAGAAGCTATACCACATTAAGCCAAAGTACTAGTCATCATGAAGCTTTTCCAACATTAAAATTTAAGAATATACCTTTGGAGAGTTTAAAGTAAGTTAGGATTGTCATTTCATGATAGATGTAGAGATGGATGGATAAAGGAATGGATGAGCAAGACAGAGAACAAGTATTACAGCATTATACAAACAGGCCATTTTGAAAATCCAGCTTTTGCACTCTTGTTCTACAAATTCCAGAAATAATGGTAATATTGCATAGCATTCCAGGTATCATTTACTGACTATATTATTAAGGAACCTTCTCACTCTTTTCAGTAGCTAACAGTTGAAAATTCCGATTTTAGTATTTGTGAAATTCCTCCACCATTCTCTTGTAAGTATGGATACATTCGTTACATTGTTTCTTGTTCTCTGACATCACTTCTGAGCTTTGTTACTTTTGGGTCAGTTTCCTGTACGATTCAGTTTCTCTCTTGTGTATATTCTGAATCTGTAAACATGACAACTTGCAGATACACATATCTTTTGAAATGACAGCTACTCATAGGGCAGGTTCAGCCTGAAAACAGCAACTAAAATCGGCAATATAATGACAAGGAAAACCAATGGAGAAATAAAGAATTACAAACTGACTTCCAGGTGTGAAAATGTATTTTTTCAGGAAATGTTTAAGAAAAAAATAAAACAATTTCATCCACTCAGACTAAATAATAATAATAAAGCAATCTAAAGCAAAATATCAACAAAAAGAATTCAAATAGCATATATTAACTATCAATAGTCACAGTAGTTGCATTACCTGGTATCCACTGTTCGCAGAATGCTTATGATGGAAAACACAAAATATGGCCCAACATGAGCATTAAAATACACACGTTGGCACTACATATACACAAGGAATATGTAATCTAGATACAGATACCTACAGGCTGTCACACCAATATATATTAAACTAGCTTTAGCAAATTAATTTTCAGTTTCCCTGTTCTATAACCCTTGATCTCTTTACTGAGCAGCCAAGAAGAGTAATCCAAGGGTTGGTGTGCTAAAGCCAAGGGTTTTTCTTAAAACAAACCAAACAACCCAATCCACCACAGCAGAATCCCAATAATTCACTAAATACACAAATATGATTCAGTACAACCTTATTAGTTACTACCACACACTTGGTTAGAATAGAATTAATGCCACATTATTGCATCAATGATTTGAATGATTTTTTGCCCCAAAATGTTATAGATGATTACTTCACTCATGGAAAAAAACCAAATTAAATCTACAAGCAAGAAATATCCAGTAAATCCTCAAAACCTGCTTCCAATCAAGCCCTTTGAGATAACAAGTTCATGCATCTATCTTAAGGAAAACTAGTAACAGCTGGTGAAGGCTTTGGGGAAAATTCAGTTAATACAAGGTAAACAGAGATGGACAAAACAGTTCAAAAAAAGTAGGTACTGTTCTTAAGGAAACTCCCAGTGTCTAGATGTTAACATACCAAAGCCATTCTAAATTGATAAATTCTAGGTTACAAGAACCAAATTGTGGTTTTTCCACTGAGTCACCACCAATATGTGCTAGAAATCAGCTGAAGTGAAGAAACCTGGGGGAAGCCATGTATTTAGGAAACCCCCACTGAAAGGCAGGGGAGCCCTAAACTAGCATGGGGGCAAAAACCCGCACAAAAAAACCCCCTAAACCAAAAAAAGAACACCCCAAAACCAACCAATCACCACCAACAAAACCACAACAAAACTCAAACATCAACAAACAACAAACCGAACAACTCACCACCAACAAACAACTAAAACTGAAACAAACCAACCAACCAACCCATGCAAGTTACTTTTTCCTTCACTCCCAAGCATTAGATTTGTCTAACATCTCTTCTACCTGCCTGCGATGCGATGCGATGCGATGCGCAGAGGTCTCCGCTCCCGCCTGAGGGGTGCAGCCGCGCGGCGCCCAACGGCCGTTGGGGCGACCGTTGGGCTGTGCGCTCGCGGACCGCCGCGAAAGTTCGCGAAGCTTCCAGGCAGGGCAGCGCCGGGCCGCGCGCCCCCCACCCCCGCGCATGTGCGGCTGTTAAATCAGCGCGTGAGGGCTCAGCAGCGGTGCGAGCGGAGAGGAGGAGCCGCGGGGTGCCCCGTGTGAGACGCTGCCCGGGCCGAAGGGATAAACCCTCTGGGCTTTGGGTTTGCCGCTGGCACAAAGATTCCTGGCAGGAGGACGCGCCGCGTCTGCAGTAGCCGTGACCTCCCCAGGCGGGGCAGGATGGTGGCTAAGATAAAGGGCCTCCTGAAACCCTCCCAGCTTGGTTTTCTCTGGGTTTTACATTCCTATAGGATTGCGTCGATTATACCACTTTTGGGAGCAATTTATTTTAAGAATGAAAATATTGTACCCTTGTATAAAAGTTTGGAGCTCTGTTTTGAGGGGAAAGCAAGACACACTCGTGAAAAAAAGGCAATTTTCATACTGATTAAATACTCCAGTGAGAAAGAATTAGGCATGAATTTAAATAAAATTTTTGGTGAGATTAATTCTGCAACAGTTGGGACTACATTTGAACTACTCAGAAATAATTTCTCATACATACCAATATTCCCTCTGAATGGCTCAGCTGACACTTGTAGAAACAGCTATTAGCTCAATATAAATAGCACCAATTTTCACATTTTACGCAATGCTCTGCATTCCAGCTTCTAGAAATTTCCTATGTTCTCTGGATGGCTATCTTTGTTTCTACTTTCTCTCTGCCTAGTCCTTGAAAACTATTACAGCAAAATCTTTTACATAAAGCACCATAGAAACAAAATGTGTTTTTAAAAGGAGACAATTATTCAAGGTATGTAGAGTTACCTGAGGTTTTTGTCTTTTAAAGAAAAGTATTTTGATGGTGGATAACCTACTTCTAAAAGCTCTGCCATGTAAGCTCCAACAGAATTTCTTTTCTAAACTTGGTCTGTTCTTTTAAAAGTACAGATTTGTGCTGTGGTGTACTCTACAGTATCCATGCATATCAAGAAATGGTGACAAGATATAGAGGGACAGCAAGACTATTAAATATCCATCATGCCACTCTGGATCAGGCTTAATGCAATCAGAAACACATGACTACATCAACTTATCTCCTTTGATCAAATGTGATTAAGTAAGTCATTAATTTTCAAGACAAATAAAAAATGCAAGATCATTTTATTATAAATGTAAATGCCTGTCTTCTTAAATGATTTTTCTAAAGGAAGTCCTTCTAATACAGAACTTTGTATACTTCAGAGAACAGTTGTTTTAACATTGGTTTTAATTTTAATGAAACATTATGTATTTGTATGCATGTCTTCTTTCCTTTTTTCTCACACTGCTCATGTTGTCAAGCAAAATTTGTGCATCAGCTTGATCAAGATAATTTCATTATACCATTGTTACCATTATGACTTGGGCAATTAGTAGTTTATAAGAATAAATTTATAGCAATCAGTGATTGAGGCACATTTGCAGTAGTCAGGGTGTAATAAAGCCCAATCAATTTCTTTCATTTAATATGTAGGCTGTGACCCTAGTTTTGATGAGGACTCTTAGCTATTTCATCTTTAAATAAAAAAGAATGTCTGCAAGCAATTATAGTGGTGTGTTAATTGGATATTCCTTTTTATCTTTTATACTACAGAATGCATTGCTAACGAAATCCTTGTTTTCTCTCTCATTCCCTTTCTCTCTCCCTTCTCTGTAATGAACTGATATTGACTTGGTGTATTTTCCTAAGACAATGGGCCAGATTTTGATTTTCAGTAGCACTGGTGTAAATCTGGAGTGACTTCTCTAAATTAAATAGAATTACTGAGATTTCTATGCACATAACTGAAATGAAAACCCACTCCTCTTTTTCCAGTTTTGTTGCCAATAGCAGAGGGCCCAATTGGGCAGCCCCTACTGGAGCCAAGTGCTACTTCAAGCTACGATCAGTCATCACCTTACATACGAACTGAAGCACTAAGTGCCACGATTCCTAAGCTTAAAGCATTGGGAAGGCTTAGGCTTTGCCTAAGGTACCTTACTGCATTAATCCCATGCTGATTTAAGGTATCTGATGGTAGATGAAAGTAGTACATGTTCCTTGAAGAAATGAGACTTCAAGCTCGATTCAGTCAGCATTACACAGGCCAAGTTGTACATGTTTCACGTTCCATGAAATCACTCATTGACTTGAATAGGTCCATCATTTGGGTAACAAGTTTCTACTCAGGACTCATAGGGGCATAAGAGTCCAGATAAAAGGCTTTGTGTCTGGAGTATGTACACATTGGAACAGTTAACCAAAAATTTTCTTGATGTTTATTTGCCCCACAGCAGAGATTTAAAACACCAGGCAACATTTCAGGATTTCTTTGGTTTTGTGTAAGTATTTTAAAGATTTCCCCATCACACAATAAGGAAAATGACAAATATTTTCTTAAATCTCTTCTGGGATTTAACCTCTAGTATTTGGAACTGTTCTGTAATAGAATTCTGGAATAATTAAAATTTGCTTTTTATGCTTTACAAGGGGTATAACTTACCTTGGAAATGTCTTTATTATCTATTTCATGTCATATCAATTATTCTGCAAGTAAGATATTTTACAAGCAACAAAAATGTTACCATTCTTCAGTGTCAAAGTTTCATGTCCTGTGTCTCTTAAATTTAGACAAAATTGTTTGCGTAAAATTTCTCATTTGTACCATAAAGATAGAAGGCCTTCAAAACAATCAATTGTAGCACCATCTGACGAAAGGAAAATACTGCTGGTGACTCCAGGGCTCATGTAAACAACATCTAATTCTTATTTAAGTGTCTCCTGATCTATTCAAATGTTTTACTCTAGTTCTGTGATTTATCAGTGCTAGTGATAGTTTATTACCTGCAGGCTTTATTTCTAGCATAATTGCAAGAAACATTTTACTTGATGTTTTCTGAGGCTGGGGGGATGGAATCCTGAAATCTTTAGTCCTTAATCAAGCAAAAATACCACTGAAATTAATAGGAATCTTACTTGCACATAAACTCAGTGAAGACTGAAGGCTTATACACTGATTTGTACATAAGAAAACTTAGCCCCCCAAAAGCATATTTGAGTTTATTATGGGGGGAAAATATAATTACAAGAGAGAAATAAATAAGGAGATCCTCAAAACCTCAAGGTGAATAGTAATAGTAACCTGGCTCAGACAAATGAAGAGCAAGCAAAAAATCAGGCAGCAACGCGTGGTAAGGGATGGTTCTTGCTTGCCAGTTAGAAGTATTTTGTTGGGGAAAGTTTTAAAGTGAGACAGTCACAAATGTATGCACATACATATACATGCACACATGTATGTATAGCCTAAAAAAAAGTACTCGTATGAAAGGAGAATCTGATGTTTAACACTGTGACCAAGATGACGAAATGTGTTCCTTGTGGATGGCTCAATGTTAGAACTAACTTCTGATCATTTTGAAGAGGAAAGAAAACACACATTTCTCTTTGTATGCTATAACTTGCAAATCAGCTTTTCTGAGTTTAGAAATATCCACGATTAAACCTGTGTAGAAATTCACCTATTTCAGGAGTTTCTTACATAGCTATAAGTGCTTCAGAAGAAGACACAAGTGGCAATTGCTTGTGTCTCATGGTTAGGGATGCTATGATGAGCAATGTTCAGTATATTTAGCTTACCAGTTTTGTTATGTTCCTTGGTTATTCACAATCTTAGAAGCACGAAAGAGAGTCAGATAGAAGGAAAAGATTACTTTTTAGAAATAAGACTTCTGATTATTTCTATGGCAGTCTACTGTCCAAACACCTTTTTCAGCCTAATATGTACGTATAAACATAAATTGGCACAACACAACTGATCAAGCTTTTCCAGGGGATGTCTGGACTTTGTGGGTGTATGAAAAAAGAAAGAGAATAGCACATGTGTGTGTGCACATGTGCACTCATGCCCTCACAGACATTAAAGAAAAAATATGTATCTAGCAGTGTCAATCTCTCTCTGCCAAACAGCAAACCCCTGGAAAAATCAACAAGAAAACAACTTTGCAGAAACTTCCCTGACTTCTGAATGTGAAAGAGGCTTATGATTAAAAATAAGTAAACAAATAAAAAATCATGTGCACCAACTAATTATTCTGGTGATTTTGATAAATAAAAATGTAAAATCTATTTTTCAGCTTCAGTGATACTGCTTATTAATTTCGTTTAACTGAAAAGCATCTAAGACATATTTGTTGTGTAGGACTCGCCTAGTCAAGTATGATCACAAGTAGGAACTAACTAGTCAAATACCCAAAGGGTTTACAGCATACAACAAATGTTTCAGAAGGTGTGCTGACTTTGCAGGTTTTTTGATATCACATTCTGTTACATGGTAATACTGACAATATATGAAAAGAAAATAAAAATATTAGTCTTTCTTTTTCTCCCTGTGTGTAAAAGACTGCAATTCAGTCATATCATTTTCCATCACATGCAAAAAATAACTTTCATTGTGGCAACTTTGCATCACATTAAAAAACTGTAATTACTGGCTTTGAAAATAAAAATTGAAATAGGTATTTGTTTTCTGCTTAAGATGTTGCTAACTCAGTGGGTAATTTCTACAGAAACTGAACAGGACAGTATGAAAATTCCTTGGCTTGTATCAGAATTTTGCATAAGCATTTGGAGATGTGTTTAAAAATTGAAGTTTAAATAATATCTTCTCTTGGTATTATCCAGTTGCCAGATTTTATTGATTTGAATGATACTTGTTTGCAAAATGGGGCAAAAACAGTCTTCTTGTTGTCACAGTTGTTTTGTGCAGCTATTGATGTGATGAAACAATTTCATTTGTGGAATACTGTAAAGCAGCAGCTGCCTAATGGAAATGAAATACTTTAAGAAATTGCATGCATAAAAGCTTCTAGGTGTTTAAACCTCTGGTCAAATGAGACAATTTATAATGTTAACAAACTTAATTCCAGAACAAGTTGTATCACAATTGGACCTGTCACTACACTACAAGTAACTGTCCCTCATGATTCATTATGACCCACCCTGCTTGACATGTGGACTGAGTGCAAACAGAGTGTGGAGAGTGAGTTGGGAGAGGGGAGATAACAGAGATAAATCTAAATTCATTCTGGAAGCAGTCACACTCAATGACATATTCACTGACTTCTTCAACAGCTCATTTGATAATGTTCTTTCTGCACTATTCATTTTTCTGAAAGATGAAAGCTGGCTGAAGATCTCATCTGCTCACTGATGCAGGGAGAAGATTTGAAATTAGCACAAAAATAAAAAAAGGGAGGGGTGGTGTGGTGTGGAAAGCAAGCACTTTCTGATTAACAGTTTCTTGGTCCTGACAGGGAAGGCTAAATACCCTGCCTTTTCAGGTCACCTTTAATTAGATATGCATTATAATTCCACAATATGTCAATGGGCTGGCTCTGTCTGGCAGAATTGTGCTTAGAGAAGGGGGAATACATTAATCACAATAATTAATTGCTTGAAGAATGGAAACATTGTTTTCTGTCTCAGCTTGTAACATGATACATATTTGTATAAATTTTTTATTACTGTTCTACAAAGACTCGATCTAGGAGGTTAATAACATGATTCTAAGAAGAGTGCAAAAAGGGTCAGTAATTCTTGGCCTTTTATAAACTCCTGGTTTGAGTTTCCTTTTTTTTTTAAAGTGAAGAAGTAAGGGGAGGAGGAGACAATGCTAATTGCATTAGCCAGCCAGAATGTTATATCGTTCATTACTGGAAATGAGAATTAAAACACCAGCTAACTGCTTTTCTCCACCGGTACTGAAAATATACTACACCTGCTTCTGCTGATTTGCCTGACTTGTTAATTATCCAGAAAAATCTGGGTCGGTATTTTATGACCAAATTAGTTACCAGCTAAAGATTACAACTGGCTTGCCAAACGGAAATTAAGAAGTGTCACATTAAGTGGGGGTAAAAATAAAAATGTGGTACTGACAGGGTATTTTTGGGTTTTGCCCTTAGAAAATGCTCTAAAAGAACGTTTTCCATTAAACCTCCTCTAATTTTGCATTAAGAATCTAAAATGCTTGTTAACATTTCAGAATTTTCAAGGAAGTTCACCAGCTCAGAAAAGTGCCTGGTAGCCTGTCTTTGCACGAACACCAACGGCCACAGTAGGTGTATCTGTAACCGTACAAGCACTGCATCAGCACTTCTGTATCTACTCTTGAATGGGGACACAGAAACAAGCTTCTGCTAACACCCTCCTTCACCCTTTTTCATCTTCGTCATTGCAGAGATGCATGTGAGCACGCACATTTTTGTGCATGCATGTCCATATCAGCATTAGCAAAAAGAAAAAAAGCAGAAGTGTCAGAGTGACGGTGAGCTACACGCTCCCTGGTACCCACTGCCTGGCTCTTGGGTCAGCCACATACTCAGTTGCTTTTTCAGCACTCTGTACTCCAGGCCACTGTTCAGATGCTATCTGTGCCTGCCCTTACTGTTCATATGACTCATTTGTTTTCCCCGATCATGTCAACAATGTTTCCTGGATAAATTAACCACTCCTTTCTCCATCCAATAAACCTTCTTATTTTCTGAATTCATAATTTCTCTTAACCAACACGCACTTTTCCCACATCCACAAAAGATGGGAAAAGAAAGGAGATGAGAGGAGTGCATGAAGGGAATTCAGTGCATCATATGACTACATGTATATGGTAAATCTGGTTCTTACTTAAATCAGGAGAGAGTTAAAAATACCAACAACTACAATTATATTCACAAATCTCTTTGTCGTTTTCTAAATGTACTAAACTCCCTTGGAAAAAAAGGAAAACTTGCAAATATTACAGGTACGTTTTAAGAGGCTTCCAAAACATTTGTCATTAATACAGCTGTCTACATTTGTGCTCCCTTTTCATCCTAGGCAGTTTAGGGTTTTTTTCTCTGAAATCATGATAGAAAATTATATAGCATAAAATCTTTAATACTAGTACTATTCCTTTATCTGAAATGCAAAGATCAAATAAATAGCCCACAGAATAAATACAATTAAAGATAGGAAGAAACCAGTACATTAGATCTTCAGATGGAATAAGCAAATGCACAAGTAAAAAGTATAACTTTTTGTGAAGCTTAGAAGAAAAATACCAAAAAACAACAGAACATGATCCATTAAATTCCACCCCTCCAGAAAGGCATATATTTATGTACAAAAAGAATGAGAAATTAAGTGCTTTTCTATCTAAAAGAATAACAAAATAATGTTTTAATTATATTTCAGAGAAGTCCAAAATTTCATTCTAACAGAATGGAATATGGTTATATTTTTCCCTTCAAAATAGATGATAATAATATACAGGACCACTACAGACTGTTATTCAGCAAAGGTTCTGTGCAAGATGTAAACTGAACAGTGCCAGTGCAAGTCATTTAGTCTTTTTTATTAATGTCACGCATTTCCAGTCATATTAAATAATTTTTTTTCTTTTAATAAATTCTGGGATTTTTTTTCTATGTTGTCTACCATCTTACATTGTCTCATTTTATACATGGAAAATAAGCCTTAAACATTGTCAAATAAATTGCTACAGTTATGTATTCATTTTTATGGATATGAAGAACTTGCAATACAGTGGAGATTCAAAGTCAGAACTTGGTAGATACTTCAGAAGTCATGACATATTCCAAAGGGAATCACTATGAATATTTTTTATACATGATTGTGAGACTGAATCTGCATTAGTTTGGTCTCCTATGTGTTGCCCAGAAGGCTGTGAAAGGGAAAGTTTTTCTGATATAAAGGAACAGCAAAACATCCAAACAAAAAATTCTATTGCAGCAGTTTCTCAATTCAGAAAGGAAAGCTGTGTAAAAGTGAAGAAGTTTGTTAAAAGGAAATCTCCTTATTAAAAGGAGCAGTGAAAAAGACAAAATAGGGACATTATTTATTTAAGCAACATCATCATAGAGATGTAAAGGAAAAAAGGAAATTCATCAAGTCTAACATCTACATAAATTTCTAGAATGGGCAAACAGAGGAAGATAAGAAACAATGCATGTAAGCTACTACAATTGTTAACAGACTTATTTCAAATTCCTCTCAAAGTATCACTAAAGATCCTTTAGGACTTACACATTAGAAGTATAATAAGAACAGTTCAGGAACATCAGGCTAGAGCAGAAGAGTTTGCACCAAAATGCAAATAGGAAGGAGCTAGAGAGGTTGCCCTAAAGGAGCCTTTTTGTGAAGAATGCATCATAGGATTTGTCTGAAACTGAAGAGCCAATAGAAGAGGTAGTAGGAAAAAATAATTAAATTAACGATAGCAAATTGTCCTGAAAGAATTCATCCAAGAGTTCTAAAGAAATGCAAGTATGTTTTGGTGGTTAACATAAATCAGCCTAGAAAACAAAGAAATGAAAGGTAATAAACGTGAAGTAAATTCTCCACAGAAATTGCAGGAGATTCTAAGGAGCTGTTGAACAATAAATCTGATTTCTACAACAGACATGTTGGTGGAAATAAAAAGTAGAATAAGAAGAAAAATAGATAAATAGATATAGTGGGCAACAGTCAAGACATTTTTGTAGATTAAAGTCAAGCCACACAAATCTATTAGTTTTTTGAAGGAGTCAATGAGTATGGGAAGAGATCTTGAAGTCATTGCAGATCTTGCAATGATACTTCTATGAAAATGTCAGCTCTGCTCAGCAGCAGCTGAAAAGACAAATAGAACATTAGAAATTATTTGGAAAGCATTAAGAGCTTAAGTCAGAAAACCTTATTCTATTAAAGAAATCTATGGCATTCATGAGATTCTGGTCACCTCATCTCAAGAAGTATATAGTAAGAAAATGTAAGAAGGGTAAGAGGATGATCAGAGATCAAAATTATTTCCATTTGAAAATAAATTAATGGACTAGCCTGGAAGGAAACAGCTAAGAGTGAATACTGTAGAGATACATATAAGTATGAATGATATGCAGAAGGGAATTGGAAATTATCACTCAATATAAGAAGTGAGAAGTATCTTGTGGAATTTTTAGCTGCAAATTTTAAACAAACAGTACTTTTTTAGAGAACATGTAATGAAACTTTGAAACTCACCACCAAAGGATATTGTGCAATAGGAAAGTATAAATGGTTTTGAAAAGCTATTAGGCAAATTAACGAAAGAAGCATTTGTTCATAGAATGGTTTAGGTTGGAAGGGACCTTCCAAGACCATCTAGTTCCAACTCCCCTGCCACGGCAGGGACACCTCCCACTAGACCAGGCCACCCAGGACCTCATCCAACCTGGCCTTGAATACCTCCAGGGATGGAGTGTCCACAACTTCCCTGGGCAGCCTGTTCCAGTGTCTCACCACCCTCTGAGTAAAGAATTTCCTTCTAATTTCCAAACTAAATCTACCCTCTTCCAGTTTGAACCCATTATCCCTCATCCTATCACTGCAGGCCTTTGTGAAAAGTCCCTCTCCAGCCTTCTTGTAGGCCCCCTTCAGATACTGAATCATACCATCAGATACTGATAATATTCAAGAGTATTAAACTAAAAGATACAGTTATAATACTGAGCTCCACTGCAGAATGCTAGAAGCTGGGGGGGAAAACGTGAGGAGTTACCACTATGCACTTCCTCTGTCTTTACAGCATTTCATTCAAGTGTCCAGTATATGTGGCCACAAAGGTCAGAATTACTAGACTTGTTTGATCTGAAGCAGTACAATCATTCAAAACAGGTGCCTTTGCCAAAAGCTCTTCACTGTTCTGCATCTGGATAATGCTAAATCCAGGAAGGAATGGAGAAGATGAAATAAAAGCAAAACTTCACACAGCCACTTTTTTGATGACATACATATTTTCTAGAGCCAAACTATCCACCAGAAGTGTAGCTTAGAACAAGACTGAAACATAACCTTAGGTCTGTCATAAAAGGCCAGGGACTAATAACCGTTCATAAAGTTTCATTCCTTACCCTTACTTGTGTTGTTAAGTTATTGATGCAGTAATTAGGGATAATATTGCCACATTAGGTCTTAAATGTATATTCTTGCAAGTATATGGATGATGAAGCATGAAGAAAAATATGACAGTCATAATCTAAACTTCCCATATTATATTCAGATTCTGCCTTAGTAAACCATTTGGAGTGATTTGGGAATAATGTCGTACCTCAAGTGATGTAAGCTGAAAAACAGATGCAAATATCTTTTGGCATACTCAGTTATGAGATTCATAGATGAAGAGAGCATGGAAAAAATGGAGGGAGAGCAAAGAAGATAGAAACAATAGAAGACTTTTACTTAAACTTTCTTAATATAATCTAAGATTCAAGCCATGGTGTTTAAAATTAAAACAAAACATTCTCCCCTCTTGCCCAATAAATTCCTATATAAAAAATATTAATATAAATTTACCAAACACTGGGAGATACTGTCTAAATCGCCATCAGATGTGTAAAGCCTTTTCTCTCATTTCTTAGATACATACAGCATGTCCTGTTCACTGACTGGAATGCTTGATTCTACATATATATCAGTACATGTTAAACAAGTTCTACAGAAGTCTCCTATTTTAAAAACAAGCAGACAAGCTTTGAGGTTTGTTCTACAAGGTAGTGAACTATTAGTTTTATTAGCTACAATTGATGTGTCAAAAAATAATTCCATTCAAATGAAAAGTCAGTCAAGCTTCACGTTAGGCTTGGGCATATCTTTTTGCCACAAAGCATTTGGTTATAAATCATAGAGGAAGTCAGCTTAGCAAATAAGTATATTTCTTTATTCTCTCCTGAATAATAAACTATTTGTACAAAACAAGGGATAAGTAGAAAGTCTGTAATGAGTTAAATAGGGAAAAAATATCGGGGCTACACAGTGTAAGAAGCTCACATTGTCTTCTTGACACTGCAACCCAACAAACTTCCTTGCTCAGAGAATGAAGGCTTAAGACTGCAGAAAAGCTGTTGGGTTTAAAAGCAAACATGAAATCTTGCAATTTGTACCCATGCACCAAAATCTGGTGCATATTTTATTTTATTTTATTTTAAATGTGTATATAACTTCTCAGGAATGTTCATGAAAATAAAGTGCTGTGATGAGGGGTAATGCAGCAATGCACATTTAAAGATGAGGAAGGGAAAACCGCTAAAAGTCCTTTAGTCCAGGCTCACACATGCAGGCAGCAAACCTCTAACACTCTGGACCCACCTACACTTGAGCATATCTATTGGGAAAGGTTCCTACAGAGCACACTGTCCTCATAAACTACCTCATTATCTATCCGTGCACTGCGAGGCTCCTCAACATTTTCTTCACAAGACAAACAGCTGAATGTGTGTTTAAGAAAAGTAGTACTTCTGCATGGAACAAATAAAGAATATTTATTCTTCATATGGCTAATAGCTATTATTTATGACTATAATAGCTATTATATCCTGCAGGAGGTGTGCTATTTCTTAAAATCTTTAAACACTGCAAAGTAATGCTGTTAAAAGACAGTCATAGATGCTGCTTAAAAATTTAGAGCAAGTCAGTAGGAAGAAATGCAAAATAAAATTTAAAAGTGTTACTAAAAGCACTTTTCAGAGTGCATAAAGGAGTTAGGAACCAAACTCCCAATAAAAATATAATTTATTAAATTATAGTTTCCTACTGAAATAATAACCATCACAGAGCAGCACCCGCACAAGGCATTTGGCCCCCCCCAAAAGAAAATCAAAAGTATTCTGAAAAGAATTGCTCACTGATGAATTGTATACTTCTGCCTATGTACCAGTCCTCAATACTATACAGCTTCCTCTTCAACTTATGATGAAAAGTTTGGAAAGTGAGTTTGCGTTACAATACAGGGCTTAATTAATATTTTCAATATATAGTTTGCATAAAGTTTTCTCATATTCTTTCACATAGGAGGAACTTCGGAAGTCTTTTATGCAACTGTGACCATTTCACTCCCTTTAGAAAACAAACAATGTAAATAAAAATTTCACTGTTACATATTAAGAAAAATAATTACTGAGCTGCTCCCTGCTAAATTAGAGAGAAGCAACTCTGAGACCAAGATTTTTTATGTTCTGATCCTGATTTAAGCATTCCTACAATAAAGTGGGCTAGCTCTGCAGTACCTTTCAGCCCTTTTGCTTCTGTTCTGAAGATATTTGTTATGTTTATCTGACTAGGAGAATAAAAGATCATGTACTTTAGAATACATAGTTGCATTTTTAAGATCTGTGCACATAACAAAAGCAAAGTATACCCTTGCTTTTAGAATTTGATAGAAAAATCATTATCAATTTGAGTAAATAGCAAACATTTATCACACACAGTATTTCTTACCCTGTAGCATACCTCGAGTGCTGTGAGTATGAAAAAGAATGAAATATAAAAATACTGTCTCAGTGCAATACAGGCTTTAATTGTTACTCGTATTTGGTCAATAATAAAGGAATTGCCAGTGAATAAATGACACCATACCAGGAGGTAGACTGAGGTAGGTCTGCAATTTTCTGGTTCTCTCAGTTAAAAACAAAAATAGCTGTTACACACATTTATTATCCATGTATGAGACCTAAAGAAGGAGGAATTAAGTGCAGGAATTGTTTATTCCATTACAATTTCAGAATTCTGGAAAGGAAAAGCAGGTTTTAGAGACTGTATTTCTGTAGTATCTACTTTCCTCTATTTTCATACATTTTACCTTTCTAATCTGTGAAATATAAGAGAAAAAAATCCAATTTCCATGTTGCTCAGTGCTACAGATGCTGCTGCTATGGAAACTACCCTTCATGTGCCAGAAATAAAGACATACTGTTGATGTACAGTTACTGCAATGCAAAGCAGCATTACTTTTTAATTTTTCCATTAAAAGTCTAATATAAATGCCTAAAACATTGCTTCAATGCATTATGCATTCTTCTACTTCTAGTGAACTCTATAACACTTTTGACTACTGAATGTTGTAAGAGATTTCCATGGAGCTGTCAGCTTATTGTCTGAGGCATACAAAAGAACATTGTGTAGTAGAAGTTGGAAAACATAATAACCTGTTTGTTTATAGAACTGATGACATTTATCTAATAACAGCTCTACCTAGAATCTATGTATACTTGAACACTAATGTAGCAAATATTAAACGTCAGTGAGCGTTTTGATCATAAACAACATCTTGGCCCAGAGTGAAGCTCAGGGGTAGAGAGAAACTGATCTCTCCTCCACCAAAATTATGTCTATAACCAGTTTATATTTTGTGCTTGCTGGCACCCTGGACTGCCTTCCTCTTCCTTTTTAAAGGCTACCGTTAATATCTCTCCTGTATCTTTCAGTTAGTTTTGATTTTGTCTAATTCACACTACGATAAAATTATAAGACAGTTCCCTGAATGATGACATGGGCCCTCATCTATTGTCTACGCAGATTCAACTGAGAAATGTTTCAGTTATTAGTGCTGCTCATGACTACCACAATTTTAACTGTTAAGAGCTGAAGCCACATTTTTATTCTGTTTCTGTGCAGCATCTTCCTAAACCATTATCACAACCAGCAGTTGCCTCTTCTAGTCATTAATTCAATAAAAATAATAATAAAATAAAAATAGCAGCTCCCATGGGCCTCAGTCAGTCTCATTTTTTCAAGAACTGTTAAAATGTTAAAGAAACAAAAATATAACACAGGGACAAGTGATGAAAAAGAATTCCTATAATGACATTAGCCACAGGTATTTCTGCTTCATTTTTTGATATCTCCACAAAGAAAATAAATTTTCTTCACTTTTTTTCAGCCAGAGTTTAAAAGAAACAGATAGAAATTTGAATGAAAATAATTCATATTTTAATATAAATTCCAAATTTCCTAAACAGCTGGTGCTTCTGCAGAGGTCCAGAGCCAGATTTTTGGATTGTGTTTTTATAAATACAATTCCATTGGTGAAGGACTGTGTGCTGCTCAGCTCCAAACAATTGAGTCAATAAAATCAAAGAGATGAACACACAAAAATGACAGGGCTGCACCTGCATAATTTATTTATACACATTCAAACACATGTATGTACACATTTAGTTATGGAATGCTGTATCTGACCAGCTAATTTCATGCACCAGCATTTTGCTTAGTAATGGGTGCACATAATGTCTAGGACATAAGTTCATGCTTTTCTGAATCAGGGCCTATCTCACCATGATCAGGGCACAGACCATTAACTGCTAATGACTGAGAGGGCACTGAGTGTATTTTCTTCTTTTTTCTGCTGAAGCTGTAAGTTATACACACAGTTTGGATCATCCCTGGATTTACAATTACTAATCCTTGATTCCCGAAGGAAGGAAGAAATGAGATTCATTCATC
>VYZX01016228.1:0-12193 GCA_013401335.1 Brachypteracias leptosomus
GACTATTTTCTTCTTTTAGAATGAAAGACACAATGGACTTGTTTTACTTAGTTTTCTTACACACACAAAAAACACCTAAATAAATGTTCTTTAAATAACATGGATATCCATAAAAGCAATATTGTCCCCACAAAGCTTGAATTCTGTGCTGTAAAACTGAACCGATAAATGTGCCTTTAATAAAATAGAAGAAAATTGTCCACACTAAGGATCATTTATTTGGTTTCTGAGCTGGTTCTAGTTAAATCACAACAATATTTTTACAGAGGAAACTGTTACCCAGTCACTGGGTTCTGCTCAGATAGTTCTTCAAGTAATATATTTACTTTGCACAAAAACACACTCAGAGAACTCCCAGTTAAAAGGTATTTCTCTTATTGGCCTAAAAGATACATCTTAGTATACTAATTACTTACATTGCTTAGTATACTAATACAGATCTAATTTTATAATTTATATCTCAATGTCCTCTAAAGTGTTTGTCACTGTTTCCTAGCTTGTCTAGGTATTAAGACTGTGGTTTGAGAGATACAGGCTGGAGTCTCTTATTGTCCTGAATCCCCTTCTATCCCCAAACTATCCTAGTTCTGAAAAATCATGAAATGATGCATGTCTTGTCTTCTTGAATGGGTTCCTGAACAGGTCCAGAAGAGTATCAGATCCTTGCAGAGGGGCATCCAGTCACACTAACGAGTTTAAGAAAAGTCAGTATAAATGAAGGCATAGAGTTAATGTCAAGTCTTAGTACACATAGTAGAGCCATCATCAGCAACTCTAGAATTAGGTAGAATCTAGGCTTTCCTTATCAGCATTATTCACAATAACTGAAGTTTATATTTCTGTCAGTATTTGACGTGACACAGAAGACACTCAGGTAAATACCAAAAACCAGAAAACAAACTCCTGTCTTCTAGATATTATAATCATTACTCAACACATACTCTTCCCTCATCATGTCTTATCTGCTCTGCAGGGTGGTTTGCCTATTGCTTTAATTCATAAAGGTACTGGGCATGTATTATTCACTGCACAGACAAATTCAGATTCTTCCTTGTGTTTTACATTATATAGGTATACTTAAATTATGCCAAAAGACAAAAAAAGGCCTTTTCAGGGAGCGGCACAAAGCCTCAGTGTGCTTATTTTATTGACTTTGCAGGCTGGAAGTTCCCATGAACGATTAGGCAAGATGATTTGTGCCTTTTAGTTACAAAGCTCAAGCTAAGCTGGTCACTCTCAGAACATGTTCTCAGCACAGTTTGACTTTGCTGAATGTGCAGTTCCATGAAACTGTGATTACTACAGAATTGCAGCTCACTGGCATAAAGCATTAGCATGAGATTTTATCCTCCCCCCCCCAGCAGTCATTCAAGAAGGGTGCAGGGGACAGAAAACAGCATTCTAAGACAAGAGTTGTGCAGGAAATAGACACATTATTTAAAATATTGCCAGCAGTCTTCATTTTATTTTACCATAATGCTATTTCAGGCCTATCAGTGAACAAACCTGTGCACAACAGCATGAGTTTGTTTTGTCAGAGGAAAGACCAATTCAGGATTTTGCTTTTTGTTTCTGAACAAGAAAGCAATATGTATGATTTACAGTTACAGGCTGCAGGTTTAATGAGTCCTTCAAAAAGGAAAGGATTATGATCAATGGTTTCAAGCACTGAAATGCAGGACTGAATAAAACAGAAGCAGAACGCAAAGCTACAAACAGTTGATGAAACTACATTGTAATTCAACATGCTGTGCCACACAGCTAAATTACAGAGACCAAACACTTCCTTTGCTTTTTCAAAACAGAAAGGTGGGATTTGTAACAGTTTTCTTCAGTCCTTTCTTATGAATAGCCTTAAATGTCCAAGCTAATGTGCTTCTCCAACCAAACTGTTTTGTATCAGAAAGAGCAATAGTGTAAAAATGTCACTAGAGAACTTCTGGATAGTAAATGCATATTCTTTTCACTGTAAATGAATCCAAACAGGAGTCAAGATTCAAACAACTTACTTAAGCATTGTACTGAAATGTTCATGGAGCATCCATATCTATAGCATTTAGATATAGTAGATCGCCAGGTTTAGATTACCTGGCAATATACTTAGTAGATATTTTACCAGTTATTTCCTAGCAGTTACAAGTATTTTTCATCATCTATCCAATCTATTTATTGCTTTTAAGTACAAAAATGGTCATTCCTACAAATATTCATCTTTGTCCTTCAGAGCACAGAGAATGCTGATGACAATTACTACAGCAGACATGGCTAGTGTGCTCATTGCTCTAGCTGTGGGCTGCTTTTACAGACATGGAGCAATCACCTCAGTAACTGAAAGATATCCTGTTTGCAGTTGCAGAGACTCTGCATTCAAACTGACATTAGGTTTCCTTTAATGTCACCAACAGAGATCACAGCTGGTGGAGGAACCTAGTCACGGAACCTATGACTGACTGAACGGAATGAAGCTATGAACAGGGAATTCTAAAACAGATCTATCCACCCAGGTTGTTTCCAGAAGTTTCTACTATTACCTGTAACAACAGTACCATGACTGAAAAAAAAAAAATCTGCAAATAAAGATGATGAATTTGCATGCTTTGATGGCTGAAGTGCAATTCCTTGCTGACAGGTTGGGGTTTCTTTCATTCTTCAGTCATGTTTTTTACATGGGCAGCAAAATAATTAACATTTGATGCCTTAAGCATGGACTAGTGTTGTGATGAAACTAGGCAAAACTGGTTGACACAGTTAAGCTAAATACAGTAAGTTCTGTTTTAAAGAAGTGCTATGAAATCAAATCCTTTACTAAATTCATTATTACATCATAGAAAAATGAACCTTGAAATTACAGAATATCAAACCAATTCTAAGAAGATAAGGCAATTACTTTTTTGACAGAAAAAGTTGTAAGTAACTGAATAAACATGCCTCAATTTCCAGACTTGAAGGCCTTTAAATACTACTTACACCCCACTACTCAGTGGGAGATAGGAAGGATTCACAGCTTCCAAAACGAAGATTTTTCTAATAGGTTCCTCTACATGGATTTGAAAGCCTACAAGCAAGCACCAATTTTGAAAAATGTTAGAAGTCATTAAAAGCACAACCTAGTTGTATAGTTATATTCTACAAGGACAAGGAGAAACAATGTAACAGACAACATTAGCAAGCATTGCTTCATGGATCAGAATGCACTTGTATCTACCACAGATGCAAAAGGGAACTGAGGAGGATTTCTAAAGAGCCACGAATATACACGTCTATTTTAATCTTATACCTTGAGTGCTTTGTACTGCTAGGTAAACAGAAAAGGGATTTGGCATGTGCCAGACACAAGCAGGGCTTTCTGGGTTAAGCTTTAATGGCCAGGCCAGAGGGAAAGTCTTAGAGTTTCTTGTGGTTGGTACCATGTTTGACAGAGGGGAAGGTGGATCAGCTTTTTACTACCTATGGGAGGTAGTAAAAATCCGAACAAACCACAACAAAACTTTAAATACTTATAAGGTGCTCAGAAACTCTGCTAGCTCTCTACATGATGGTAGAAATATTAAACTTTCTAGTCTGCAACTTTAAATGAAAGGTGGGTATGGAACACAGGTCCTTAACTGGAGTAAAAGTATTACAGCTCTTGGTTCCTACCAGAGTGGCACTGTAAATGAAGACAGCTCTATTAGCCAGAAGTCTGATGATTTCTACATTTCAAGAACCATGAAGTGTATACCATTCTCAGAGAAAGATCATCAGCATCTTGGACTGGTGGCTTAAAAACCTAGCTTCACTCACTAATGAGTTAAGTCTCCTTAGACAAGAACAAATTTTTACTTGTCAAACTAAATGAACATTTCTTTAAATTCCCTTTTTGGTAAAGAGTTATTTGAGCAATGCCTGTTTGCTTAGTCTCGCTCACATACAGTTTGGTGAAAGACAAAGTTTGCTACTGAACAAGAACAAATCTCCAGAAAAAGTAGAGAAAAAGAGGCAGGATTTATTTCAAGAGGGACATTAAAAATGAAAAAAAATGTGCCAGAACCACTTGGCATGGAAATCATACCAGCTGTACTTCACTAATCCATGGCTTATCCTTAGAGAGAATCACAAATCCACTCAACCAGCAGGCTGAGTGCCATTTTATTGGCAAGAATCAAGAACAAAATGGAATCAAATATGTACTCATAATACTGGCTATTGAAAATGTTGCTTGGGTTTGATAAAGCGTGTATTAAGGACTCTATGTTTAATTGAACCACAGAAAATTAAAAAGTGAAAACAGAAAAACTAAAAACGTAGGAATTTTCTAGAAAATTGTTTCATTGTTATGGCCTTGTTGCTGCAAGACATATACCCACTGAACCAGCTCCACGTCCTGCACTTTAAACTGTTTCCATGAGAGCAAAAAACTGAACATGTCACTAAGAAATACCCAGATGTATCTTTCTGTTCATGGCTGAGGCACACTGCCAGAATAAATATGGAATAATCTGTACAGGCAATGTCTCTGCCATGCCTGTACCTGCTGAAAGCTAGAGGATAGCACCAGTACCTGGTTTGGCGGGTGTGGTCATTTTTTGTTGGAGGGAGGTTGGTTTTGTCCTTTTCTTACAGTAGTATTTACTACCAGCAGAAGTTGTGAAATCCACACATTGTCAAGTCCCCTACAGCTTTTGCACATCTTTCAGTCTGAATTATACTGTATTCTGCAGCTTCATGCATTTAGTGTAGCTTTTGCCTCAGCTCAGTATAACTTTGGCAAACAAAATCCTAAGCACAGTCCAAAGGCTAAACCCATCATTTGTTGTTTTGCTAATGAGCTTTCATAATAAATGTAAGCCAAAACTAAGTTTAGTACTATAAATTACATAAGTTGGAAAAAATTACAGAAATCACTAGAGCAATCTTGTCCTGGTTCAGAGTTATAATAGATAATATTATAGGTAATTCCTTTTTCTCATGTTTAAGACCCTTTGATCAACATGTAAGTATTTTTCAGCACAGGGATGGGATGGGGGGGGAGCGGAGAGCAGTTGGGGACAGTTTGGTAGAAAGGGAGCATGGAGAATAACAACAGAAAAGATAATACAACCTTTGCTTTCAAGGTTCCTGTCCACAGTCATGATAAAATAGCTCTATGATGATTGCCTGATTAAAAATTAATTGCTCTGGTAATTTAAAGATATGCCTTATTTAATATATGGGAATTAAATTGGACTAGTCACCAAAGTCTTATTAAAAGGTATACTCAAAAGATCCATGATCTTCATTGTATTATTATTAAGGGGGGGAGGGGAAGGGTTATTGTATCTTGGAGAAGGAACTCTTCCTATCATATCTATTTTATGCTAAAAATGCTCCTTTTTTGACTCACTACTAGGGAAAATACAAATTTTAGTGTAAGACTTCATTGGGAGATCCTTTCTATATAGCACAGCTCTATCTAGTGGTTGACTAATCCAAGTGCATCTGACTGTCTAAAGAGGACTAAATCATTAATTTGATGAAGGTCTGGAAGATCTTAGGAAGGTGACACTTCGTTATTCTGATCTACTGTCATCCACCTTGTGTAAGCCTGGAAATATACCAGGAAGGGTGGTACTACCAGCTAAATCCTATCTTTACATACATTGCATTTACACATTGCTGAATGTGATTCCATGAAGAGTTCTCCTTCTAATGAACAATACAATACACCAGGAATTCTAATACTTGTTCAAGCAGGGTAACTCGTTCCCATGCTTAATTGTATGCACATGCTTTTCCCCCTGAATTGGGATTTGAAGTTGTCAGAATTATTGTGGGCCTGTTTAAGCAATGTGGAAGAGATGGCTGGGAAGCTTGTTTAACCCCTCCTGTGCTGCTGTGACCAGCAGGCTTGCAGCTTCCCCAGCCTCAGCACTGGATGACTAGGGGCAGTGCCCAGAATGCTAACAGCATAAGCACTGGCTTGTTCACCTTGGAAGCAGGATGATCTGCATGCAACAGCTGCAGCAGCCTGTGGGTTAATATAGCCCTCCTTAGCAGGACTAAGCTGGGTACCTCTCCATATGCTCTGCAATAAACATGCTGTGGGAGAAATGACTTAGTACTGAAGACCTACCAGCTGAACATGCCATGTTGAATCCAAAAAGCTAGGAAGCCCTATTCGGAAAGCGGCTGCTGGTTGTTTTTCCAATCTCATCATCCATCTAGGGGATATACTGGACGCTAATCTGTGTAAGCTTCTAATCATAGAATCATTCAGGTTGGAAAGGACCTCTAGGATCATCAAGTCCAACCTTAATCGAACATATCAGGGGGAGAAGCTGCTAAGATTTGTCCTCTGTAACTAAGTAATGGATTTCATCACCACAGGGGAAAGGTCACTAGTTTTTGCTGGTAATTACAAGAGCTCCACAAAAGTATGTCTACAGTTTTCCCAAACTCATTGGGCCATTTATCCCATGGAGGCTTAAGGAAATAGTGGACATTCAGATAGCAGTTACTTGATTGATGCTCTAATGATAATTTTGGTTAATAAATGTATAGCCATAGTATAATTTAAACTAAAATAATCCTGCTACATATTCCAGCGCAGCAAAATTAAAATAGCAATGTAAAAGCAGTGCAGTTGGTGAAAAAAAAGTCTTGTCTGCTACATATAGCTAACATCAAAATATAATGTGTAATTTTAAACATTGCTTAAGGTTAAGCCCACAAAATAGTTCTTTGAAATTAGCTTTTAATGTTGTATATTTTTTTTCTAGAAAGTCTGGAATCACTTCTCCTTTAGAATGATCTGGACACAGGAATTGGGGGCCTATCAATTCTCCTGGCACTAGGATTAGATAATTCAGATCAGTGAAGGTTTCAACTGTAAACAGTCTCTCTCATTCAAGCTGCATCTATCTCACTCCATCTGTTTCTCTAGATACTGTTCCAGAAAGCAACTTGGACTTCGCTTCGTTATTTTGTGTGCAGGAATTAAATAGGTTTACAGGCCAGTTCTCATATCCTTTTCGACTCATGTTTTATCTAGCATTTCTGCAATGATAACGTAGGTGACATGGATAAGTTTAACTAGCTATATTTTCATTGTAAATTACTCAAATCTGCTCTAAATTAACTTGTATTCTAGCAAAACTGTAAAATGCATTTGATGCTTTGTGTGCCTGTGCACAGAAAACAAACACTTGTTTCACTACTCTGAAGAGCAGTAATGAGAGGTTTCATACTGACATGTATAAGCTAGTGAAAATGTAGTATTAGCAGATTATTTTACCTTATCAACATGACAATTACTTGAAATTAAAAGCAAATTGTTTTGACCAAGCTAAATACATCCTCCAGTCTTCATTCCATGAAAATTTCACAGCTTCTGTTCTCCTTTCAGAGAAAAAAGTCAAGATGACAGCCAGATTACTGACTTGCCCTTGTTTTTGATTCAAGAAGAGTTTGCTAATGAACTAGACTCATAAAATTAATGGATGTTAGTGTGGACCATTTCACATTATTTTCTACCAAATAAGTATGAAACTGCTCAGTTTTCTAAATTCTCAGTCAGATACCTGAACACAAGTACCTGGCACCAATCCAGATGCATGGTGTATCAAAGACATCCTCCCAGGAATAGCATTCCCCAGGGCCTAATGAAGACCTCAGCAGCTGGAGGCCAGAGATGATGGCAAATGGCACTAACGGCTTAAATTCAAGTATCTCTGTTGTGCCCGTGAGCATTCCTCCTGATAATGCTCAGTTACAGAAAAAAAAGATAACATGGCTCTCCCTCAGTGCTAGGAAAAGTAACTTCAGAGCATGGTAATTTAAAGAAATATTTTAAAATCCTACTGAGTGACACAGGAAGGTGAACGTTCAGAAAGCTCAGCGATTGCATTAGTGGTTTTATTCATTCCAGCTACTAAAGCTTTATCAACAGCAAAATGTTAATACCATAGGATTTATTATGGGGGAGGCAAGTAATGATTAAAATTAACTAGGCCATAGCCTGGAGTTGGACAATAATGACAAATGTATTGGACTGGCCATTCTTAACAAGCCAGTTATTTCCCCTTCCCATTATATCCTGAATGTGATATGCAACTGCAACCCCAATCCAGAGCTCCTGGAAGACAGCCACCCTCCAGCTCTGCTCCTCATGTTGGCTCTCAGCCTGGGTTCATACTTCAAAGGCCCAAACAGATCAGGACCCATATACACTTAAGGCTAAATCTCCATTCAGAACCCACCTCAGCTGCTCACATCCCTCAGCAGTGAAACAGATAACGAGAGGCAAGACAAAGCACTGAGAAGCAGAGATAAGGTGTTCTGCCCATGGGGATCACTGTTGTGGTCATGTGCATGGGACGGGGCAAATCCAAAACCAAAAAATGACTTTCAGATGAGATTAGTGTGGCACAGAGTCGGCCGCCTCTGGGTCCTGCAAAGATCCTCCTTCTCCCAGCCTTTTGGTTTACCAGAAGATCTACATGCAGCAACTAGTTAACAGCAGAGCTACCATGAAAACAGAAGAAGAAGTAGCATTACTTAATGTCAAGATCCTTCAGAGAAGGTGGAAGCATTTCTTTGGTCAATAAACTATCCTGAAGCCAGAAGGCTGATAGAAGCATTTGGGATTCTCTAGGATGAAAGACACTGATAAACAGCCAGATTTACTCATGATGGTGAAGGCATGTCATGTCAGTGTTTCAACACTCAGCGCTTGGAACTTGGGAAAACACACTGACTTTTCATCTCTTAAGCCCTCTGTTCAAACCTTGACCTGGCAAATAGAAACAAAAACGTGTCTGATGCACTTCTGGGGATGAGAAGAATAAGGATTTTGTAAGGAAGGCTCAACAAAATAGTGAAGTGAAATTAGATCCAAATACCAAAACAGGTACAAAATTCAACAGCAAAAGTTGGGATACTAAATATCAGGTTAAAGAAATCCTACTCAAGCAAAAAAGACTGTTTCCCAAAATTAATGAGACCAAGCTGGCTCCATGCTGTCATACAACTTGCAGCTAAGCTATTGAACGCCCTGGTGAAGGATGCTGTGGAGACTAAAAGGCAACAACATAATTTCACATAAAACCTCTCCAGTATTACCTCTGGTCCAGACAATCCCTACCTTGAGTCTTGCTGCACAGGAGTAAACTCTGAGGGAGAGTAACTGCAGCTTCCCTGTTCCTACAGCACTCCCTAGACTGTGCTCTTACAGCACTGGGCAACACAGATTTCTCGTCTGACCCAGCACAGCTGCTCTCATATTCTCATGTCTCACCTCTGAATTTAATAAGACATCAAATGGAAAAAGCTTGTCAGCTTGTGAGCAGTACACCTGATTCCCATCTGGATTTTCAATTTTCATTTTTATGAGCAAATTCATTTCCATAATTAAGAAATATTTAGGGGACTCAAACTTCAATAAAACCTAGGTAAATTCTTAAGTGATTAAGATGTAATTTCAAAGCAGCACACCCTGGGCTAAAGCACTTATCCAGCTAATCACATGCTGATTAAATCTTTTAAAAAACTTTGGAATCTACTCTTTGCTCTTCAGTTCCAAGATGACAAAGATTTTGCTTCTCTAAAACTGTAACAGAAAAATCACTACCAACAATGTAGAACTGCACAAAGATATTTACTACTTAATGTGAACATCAGGACAAAAACCTAGTTCATTCCTCTTCACCTGTCAATCTCAGTAAAACATATTAATAACTAAACCAACAATGATTTTCTGCTGAATTGTTTTAGGCTCCTGTGTATCAGAAACAAGATGAACCCGTGAACAACTTTTTTATGAAAAAAATATTTTTAATACAAGATCTGCAACAGAAGAACTGGGAAGGAGGGAAATTAAAATAAATTAGGAACTCTGGAAAAAAAAAAAATTTAAAAAAGGAAAAACATTTAAATGTCTCTTCTATTAAAAAAACCCAAACCATAAACAGTACATTTAGTAAAGCTTAGTAACCACTGCTTGCTTTCCTCTAGTAGAGGCTTAAGCCATTCAGCTATTAATCACATGAAAGTAGATATTAAGGAATATTAATCCATACCAGCTGTTGCATCTTTTACTGTGCTATTATTAGAGATTAATCTTTATAGAACAAGACTGCCTTTTCATGTAATTTCCAAGACAACAACACAGAAGACAATACTGTTTTACAACATATTTAGATAAAGAAGGTGAAAAAAGCAGGAGATAAGGACTACATGGTGAAATTAAACCCGACTTCATCCTTCAAATCTAAGGCACTTATGCTTAGAAGAGACACTGTCACTGTAATCACTTGATTAGTTAATTTGTATCGTGACTGTAAAAAATTGCTTTTATAGCTTGCTATTTACATCAAAAGAAAAAGTATATTCTCTCAGTGATACTTAATGTTCTCTCATGGAAAGTTCAAGGCCTTGTAATTTCCTGTCTTCATTAGCAGGGAAAGAAATAGGTTAAAAACATCTAGTATGATCTAACTGATGAAGCCTTAATGAGAAATATTTAGGATTGCAACAGAATTTTCACAAAACAGAACTGACGCTATGAGCATAGTATTTTCTCATGAAGTATAAAAACCCTGTTACGTGAACCAGGGTGCAATTTTTAGAGGTGCAATTGCTTTTACTGTTGGATACACTTCATAGTCGACTGCATCTGCAGACTCTGGAGCTCCTATTGGATCACATGTTGGTGGAATACTGCTAAAATCACAAAAAGCATCACATCGTTCTGAAAAAGTAAAATTACTGTCAGAAAAGGGCAGCATTACCCATTAAAGATCATGAGATTACTGTTAAAAATAAGCTTCTAATCAGTTTCTTGGGTTTGGATGAGATTGTACCAGCTGCACTGGGGAAATCAGTTGTCATAGTTACAGAAAATCTGCATTCTCTATACCTGCAGTCCCCTCATTTTATTAAATGCAAGATTCTTCTCCATTTATGTTGCAGTTATTTATCAGGGTACCTTTGGTGTTTACTCATGTAGACTTGAGATTGATTTTATGGATGACGTGTATTAGTTTTAGAGCACAGCCTAAATGGCGAGGAAGAAGCTCTTTAGTCCAGGGTTGTATGATTCACTGCTCTCCCACTCTTCCTTGCCATTTCCACATCACCTCCTCTGCCCTTTCACTCTCCCCAAATTTGCAAGAGTCCTTTAGTGGCTCCCTTTTCTGGCAATGCTCTGTCTGGGCAATCTGATCTGCTTCATCTGGTCAGCTGCTCCCTGCGCTGCACTGCCTGAACCTGCCTCTGTCTTTGGCAATCTGGCATGTACAGCTGCCTTTCACAGTCTCTGCTACCTGTCTTTAATCCTCTGCACCCTCATCTTCATCTCCTGATGAACCAGCTGTTATTTATATAACATTGATTCTGATGCCTTTTCCTCTCCTCCCAAATAAGTACCTTAAAATTCTGCTATTTCACTCTTCAGGCCACTTCCCAGGGCTAACTGGCTTTCCTGTTCCACCTGCTAATGCCTGTCTATAGGACCTCTCCCATGTCTAAACCAGATAGGTGGCCAGCCTTACGACGACACTTCTGCTTAATGTCAATAACTTGCCTGCTAACAACTGGCAAAAGCACAGTGCAGACAGAGGTACCCACAACACAAAAGATAATGTACATATTAGAAGGTAAAATGGAGTCCAAATGTAAGCCTTCAAGCAGTTTATCTCATTGCTTACTTTAACAGGGTATTTTGGGTTTCTTCCCTCTTCTTTCCTTCCCCTCTCCCCTAAGATAGCTCTGAAATAGGGGGTAAAATATGTGAACAATCAACTATTTTTACAGTTAATTAGGAGTCTGTCAGCCAGTTTTATAACAGATATGAATCTATATAAAATCCTTCCATTCGGTCTTTATACACCTCTGGCACTCAGCTGTGAAAGGCTGTAGCAGTGAATCCTTAAGCCACATACACCTTCTCAACACGTGGAAGCATGTGGAAGCTTGCTGTTTTGCAAGCTGCATTCTAGAAACAAACAGCTCATTTTCCATTATTCAAAGCAAGTATCTTTATAGCAGGTATCTACAACAAGAGAAAACTCATGTCTGGCAACCCTGAGGAGGGTTTGCATGAGCAATTCCTACATCACAGATTAGTTAATTGGAGGCTTGAAGGGGGATATATGATCAGGGGGAACTAAATCAGTTTTCGGGGGGGGGGGGGGGGGGGGGGGATTTTTTTAAACAATCTATCTTTTTTTTTCTTCTT
>VYZX01016228.1:37383-62650 GCA_013401335.1 Brachypteracias leptosomus
TCTTCTTGCTCAGGCCAACACCAAACTCAGCAACATCCCCTCAGCTTACCTTCATCTTTTATTCTTCATCTATCTGCTCTTCTCCACCTCAAATCAGCCAAAGGGGAACACACTACTGAGAAAGAGCTCAGCAAGCTGCCCCCAACAAGAAGCTCCTCCAACTGGACCCAACAGGAACTCTTTTCAAACTGATCAGCTCTTTGTTGCTGCTTCTTTCTTCTGTTGCTTCTGTCCACCTGCTTCAGATCCCGGTTAATATCTCTCTAGCCTCACCCACAACCACAATCACCTGGGGGAAGGCAGAGCCTCACACAGGTGGGCCAGGTTCTGCCTCTGGGGCCTTGGGGAACCACTTGGGGAACAAAACACACTGCTGGGTTGTGACTCATCCATAGGTCGACTCCAACTCGGGGCCCACAGCACTTCAGACATTCCAATGAATTTTAGCATTATGATGGATGTTTTCCGATTGTGGTGTTTTACCTTCTGTTGATAGATATTTGTTAAGAAAAGAAGTGTGCGTGAAAATAGTGAATCTTAATTAAATTGAGGTATATTTTAAGAAGCCAATTATGAGAAAAATTCCTTCCTCTTATCTGCTTACCAAGCATTAGGTAAAAATGTAACTGTGCTTTACGCTGACAATTTATATAGAAGAATAGGGCAAATCTGTAATATCTTTATTGATTTCCTGGGGATTGCCAAGAGCAGTTGCTGTAATGCTTGTGCTAGAGTGTCTCCGTTTAGGGCTCAGGGCAACCCCCACGGAGCAGAATTAGTTTCACCCCTCTTCCCCCTCCCCTCTTCCCTCCCAGGGGAGGAAGAAAGGCCTCATACAAAGTTGGAAAATTAAGATCACAACTTTTAACAGGGAGTAACAAAAGGGATATCAGAGGAAGGGAAATATACAGAAGTAACAAGGGAAGGTATATATACAAATATATACAACACCGATCCTCAGATGCCACTGGATTTCTCCCGAGCCACGTGGAGTTGTAGCAGCCACAGAGCCGTCTGGAGCCAGCAGCAATTCCAGCAAGGAGGGGGCGAGAGGAACTCCCTGTGTCCTTTTATAGAGTGTGGCAGGAAGGGGAGTGGAATAGCCGCTCCACCTGTCCCTCCCCTTCCCCAAACCTTAAACCACAACATAGAGGAAGACAACACCATGCACCCTCACTCACACACTGCCAGGAGCACCTCACCCCTTCTATCTGTTGCTTGTGACATTAGCTCCAGTTTATGCTCAGTGATGAGATGTGCCAAGTTGATCATTACAAACAAAAAGCTTCTGAGCAGCTACAGATCACTACTCTACCAGCAAGATCTAGACCTAAGAGCCACCAGTCTGCCATGCTCTCTTATGGTGAGAGGCAAATGAAACTTAGAATGTGACAGACCCATTACCCAGGTCTCTGTCCAGAAGCAATTATAAAGAGAATCCCCACCTACACCCCTACACCAGCTCCTTCAGTTAAATGTTCCTAACAGAAGCAGAGAATCTGTACCACAATGATGCATTCCAGCCAACCTACTCATGTCACACTTACCTCCAGAGATCTGACAGATGATGCTAGATTTTCTTTGCTACTTCCTAAATTTCAACAAGTAACATTGATGAGGGGATACATAATGGGGAGAGGACTTCTCTTTCTTTCATGGTCAGTCTTGTAACATTTTTGTAGTTGAGATCATGAGTTAGCCATCTCTCTCATGACTATAAAGTCTCACAGACAACAATGAAGACAAAAACTGCCCCAAAACACATGGCTAGAGTCAAATGAGCAAAACAAGACAACAAAAACTACAATCCCACCTGACCTTGCAGTAATAGGATCACATCAAGATTAGTCTATGTCACAGATTAATCCCACTGAAGTAAACTAATCTTTCTGCAGTCAGCTAAGACTATACGTTTACTCACTAAGCTGGGAAAAACTCAGGAGTGTAAACTGCATATCTGCTGGAACAGACCATCTAGACTGCAGCTACATGAATGTATAGCATGCTTACTGCTGCACCACTGACCTTAAGGTGGCTTCAGAGAGGAAAAGCTCTTTAAACTCATTTTTAAACTATATTGTGCACTTGATGAAAGAAAAGTATATTCAAGTCAGCAGAGCACTGTTACACTGAAAGGCTCTAACAGACTCTACTAATTCACACTTGGGCAGTCAACTTTTTGTCTGAGCAAAGCAACGCAGACAGCTTCCAGAAGAGAGAAATTCTGCACATCAGCACAAAGATGCCTTGCAGACAGCAGGACAGCCTTCCTTTGGCTGGCAGAGAAATATTCCATTCAGACTGCAAGCAATGGGAAGCTCTGAGCTGTGGCAGCTCTGAGAAGGAACAGCATCATCCCTGTGCCTCTCTGCTCATGAATACAGCAGCTGGTGACTCTGCTTAACTGCTAATGTACTAGCCCACTTCTGTCCTGCCAACAGTCCCTTTGCACAGCAACCACTGCAGCACCATACTATAAAATGGGTGTTTGTTCCCTGCCGAGTACCAAACTACTACTTCCCAATCATTAAGAGTCATGACATTTGTCCATCTGCATCTGAGAAATAAGGTACATCCGGAGGCATTTTTTCCGTATAGGAAGTTCCTTTCTAATGCATACTTCACACCTCTAGAAAACGTATTTACCAGTCTGCACATCTTGAGGAACTGTCTATTCTGCCACCTCAGCCCAGGCTGCTCTCGACCCTTTTATACACTTCCTCCTCTCCTTCACCTCTAATAATTACAACGTTTTCCAGGATGTCTACCTTGAATTTTCATCAAAATATCAACATATGACTAAAAGAGGGGGACTGGGGGAATTAACACATAAATAAAACATGCCTTTGTTTTTCTACTCATGGAAACAACCGCAGCCCCACGTCTCCAGATAACATGGCTAACCATGGTACCTGAGAAAACACAGTAACAAAGATGCTGAGCTGACATCAAAGATACTCTTCTACTGAAGGCATAACACAAGTGTCACCAAAGCCAGGATGTGCAAAACTCTGGAGAGTCACCACTGCAGAAGCACCAGAACAGCAAGGTCTGCAGGGGAGAGGAACTGCCTGCCTCTGGATCTTCACCATACTGCCGCTGCCCAACACACCAAGCTGTCTAGTTTGTATTTGTTTTTTTAAAGAGCTCCTGGCTCACCAAAGATAAAAGTGTAAATTTAAAAAGGAATATATCCACTTAGTGCTTGCAAACATACATACACATATGCCTAGTCAATATATTCCTGCTTATTAGTCTACTCAAAGAAGCCTTCCCCACATCTTCAAGAAATTTCATCTTCATGTGCTGCTATAGGACAACAGAAGTGCAATGAAATGAAGTCTTCAAGAAATATTTTATGAGTAGATAGTGCCTTGAGAGCAAATTCATAAATAATGAAGTCCAAGACTAATTTGACAGAAGATGAAGAAAATTTCTTGACTAGCAGAAGATATTTTAGTTCATCAAGAACTACTGTGTTTTGTGTTGTGCAAAAGAACATGTTGCTCTTTTTCTTTTTTCCTTAGCAACTACTACAGCTTCCTGGGCCCAATCCTACATATGTAACAGGTGTTGAACTCTCCACATAAAGCATATCATAGTTCAGAAACAAAAGCAGTGCATATTTTAGGATTTAGAGGAGAATTAAGCATGGACTGGCTTTATACCAGCCCTCGGCAGTAGGCTGAATTCCACCTTTAATGAAGTTGATATGAACTAGGCTTTTCTAGGATTTGCAAGATTGAGCCTACTGTTAAATTAAAAAACTATTGTTATTTGTTTCACTGAAGCCAAGTAATTCTCAGCATACTCGCATTTTAATCAGAATTTTGACATTTGCTTTAGTAGGGAATAAGCAGATACAATAGAAACCAATCAAAAGGACAAACTAATGCAATTATCACATGTTTGTATATCTGTGATGTAAATCCAGTCAAATTATTCCATTTAGCTCTTTGCACATGCAGGCATTAATCACCTCTTTGTACTGTGTTTGTACAGTATCTAGCTCAACAGGGTCCATGCCTTAGCCTTCTGGGATCATACCAAAAATAATTAAATCTGTACCACCATGTGCTTAAGGTTTTTGCTTTTAATTAAATCCACTGGAGAAGTTACCTTCTGACTATCCACTTCTCTCACAAGATGTTGCTAAAAATATTAGTATTAAAAAAGAGAAAACACATTCACGGCGGTAATATTTTTGCACCCATTAACAGGATTATTATTTCCTAATAGAATTCAGGAAACTGAACACCAAAGACCTATTTTATCAGGACACATCCAGTTGTAAAAACTTGGCCTCAGCTTGATGTAAAGGGTTTTTAATTACTTGTGATGGAAGTCTGACAACTAGCTTGAAATGGGAACAAGACTGAAAGCAATCATTTGTAGCTCTGAACACATGCAAATGCAATTAATTCTGGTTATTATATCCCTTATTTAGACAGTTGCAGACACTTATCCTGACAATGTGTGACTCTTGCCTCCTTGCCTTAACCCTCAACTTATCTGACATGTCCTTGCAAAATGAATTCTTGGAACACTATGTTTGCCCACAACTTACTTTTAAACTTTTAAATTCCAAATTTGTATCATCTGAGGAAAGGGTGAAGGCACATCTTCATATCATTCAAATTGGTATTCCTAGCAGAAAACTGTTTATCAAGCAACATTTCTGCAGCAAAATTAACAAGAAGTTTCAAGCAGAAAGTCGCTTTGAAGAATTTCCCATTGACACCCCTGAAGGTGGTAGCTGGGGCTGCAGAGGGAGTGTCTAGGCTGTGTGTTATACTTAGGGCACACATCGTTGCATAAATGTCTAGCAAAAGAGAGTCCTCACAAAGTAAAACAGATTATAACCATGACAGACTGAGGTTTTATTGCTGCCACTGAGCTCTCTTTGGTTTGGCTGATGAATATGGATGTAGCAATTCCATTTTTACTAGTGCTTTCTGGCTGCTGTGCACCACTTCAGTCCTGCAAAACTCCTGTGCTCTCATCTCAATAACAATGAGGTGTAGGCAGTTTCTCATCTGAGCCATTCAAGGCCTGGCTGGTGACTAAGTCCACCACCAAGCTCCATTTCAGCAGCCACATAATCAATACAGATACAAGGAAAGCTAATTTGATTTTCTGTTGCTCACCTCAAAACAAGCATGTCCGTATTAGATTCCAGTGTAGCTGGTAAAGTGAGATGAACTGCAAATATTCAGAAATCTATCCATTTGCTTCAGGTCAACAACTACTAAAGAGATAATCATGGCAGTGCAACAAAAATAACACTAATTAGAAAAAATTAGTTAAATCTTTGCCTTGCATCTTGCTTACAGCATCAGCCATTTTTCATTCAGCATCTACTTCTTTTACCGTTCTATGAATCAGCAATGTTTTCTTTTACAAGTATTATAAGAAACCTGGACTTTGATAAAACAGTTAACAAGAACAGATCAAAAGATATGTATGTACCTCTGTACTTCTCCCTCAAGCATGTTTCAGGCTGCTAAAAATATATTTTTCATTATTCATTGCGAAGATATGAAAAAGAATCCCTCTCTTATTTTAAATACAAGAAAGATAGAGAATGTCTTTGTTTATTCCATATTCCAGGCAAATCAAAATGTTATTGTACTAAAATAATAGCTCAGGTTTAAACTACTTAGGATGAATTCAAGTTCAAGTGTCAGAAGACATATTTGAAGAGAAAACTACCACTTGGGAGAAAAACCCTGGCACCTCTCGCTTCACTAAAGATAGAACGAGCTTTTTTAGCATCCTGCTTTGCAAAAGACCTTTGAGCCAAGCAAATGGCCACTCAAACAACAGTAGAAAAGAAAACCTTTTTTTTTTCCCTCAGTTTTCTCAATCTTCATTTACCTTACTGATTTCCTTAAAATAGAAAAATAAGAAGCACTTACCTTGTCAGATTTGAAGAAAGCACCATATCCTTGGGATGTATGTTAGTTAGAGATAGTAAGATAACGTTTAGTTTAAAATCAAAGTATTCTCCATAGCCCTTAGCATGCAGAGGTTCTTTTAGCTCTGCTAGAGGAAGTGCAAATGTCTACTCAGGGTATTAGAAAAGGCTAATTCCTAATTCCCTCGACTAAGCCTGCTTGCTGCTATGAACTACTACAGGCTTTATTCCTATTAGAGACTTACTGGTTGCACAAGGTGACAGTGCTGTGTCACAGGTAATTGTGAAAGTGATACAGTACAGGGTTTCTAAAAATTTAGCTTTGAGTAAAATGATCAAATTATTAAGACTGCAGCCTTTTAAGCCTAAAAAACAAGCACATACTTTTGTTTTACCTTCCCAGTATTAGCTGATATGCAATAAAGTCACATACCCTTCCACTCGCAAGCCAAATTGTCACTTGAAGAATCAATGGCAGCAGATTGGAGCAGGCTGATACTACTCCCCAGATGGCAGCAATTAGAAGAGCAGGTCAAGCCATGTCAGAAAAAGGAGTCCTTGTGTTCATTTTTCAATTCTGGATGTAGGCCAACTAGTCTTTTCTAATCTTGTATACTTAGAACCAGGCTGATTACCACACAATAGAACAAATCCTAGGAGGGGTTAACACCCGTGACTGCCACCTAAAGCAGGAACAAGAACAATGGTATTGATTGGAAACATGTTGTTTGATGTTTCTTGCTACTTTGAAAAGAAACAAATAGCAAGCTGTATTCATAATGAAGCTGGCACAGAACAGCTGGAAGGGTCATTATTCAGTAAGACATTCTCGAAGGCATACATGAGCACAGACATGGAATTTAATGAGATTTGTGCATCACAACCTGTTTGTATTTCTGTAAAAGAAACTTTGTACTTTAATATAGATTTTGGCAAAAATGTAAATGAGGCATTTTTTAGGTTGACTTTTACCATCCTGGAGTATGTTGTTTAAACAAACTATATTGTGGCATTATGCTTCAGGTAACACTGAATAATCTGTGCTCACCTGAACTACTGCATTTGATTATAGGATATGCAGCTGGCTGCCTATCTTTCTGTTCTCCTTGGTGGCCTGTGCTAAGTATCTCACATAATATAGTTTCTGTAACTATTAATCTATTTTGTAATTATCAGCCTCAAATAAACTACCTTTAGGTTGCACAGCAGCACATGCCAAAGTAAAAGACAGCATTATACAGATTTGTATACTATTCTAAAAATAACTGTTTTCAGTTAGTGTGTCCTAAAGCAAATAGAAAAGTCACAATTAATGCAACCACAAATCCACCTTTAATTATTCTTTACATTTTATGCATTCTAGAGATGTATGTTCCCAACTAACTTCTCCTAGTCTCGATGACACACACTGAGTCCTTCTCTTTTAGGCACCTTTTTTTTTTTAACCGTTTCCCGGTGTGCCCAGCCAAGTCTTCCTACTTCATTCACATCACCAGGCTCCAACAGATGGAGCTAGCAAGCCACTTGTTTGGCTTAGATACAAGGGGAAGATAAACAGGCATCTAGTCATTAGCCTAGACCTCTATTAATAGTACTAGCTGCTAAGAACTCCTCTTGTGCAAACCAAATAGCCCTCTGTGATTTGTTCTTCCCCAGGCAAAACGATGGGCTGTTGCTTCTCTACTCCCCTACTTTAAATCATCGATCTTCTAGCAGGACTTTGCTCATCCCTTCTTCACAAAAGCATGGAAGATAAGGGCAGACATGGAGAAGGCAAGGTGGCTCTGTACTTCATTCATTTTTTCTTTTCATAGTCAAAGTCACAGTTTACCAGGGATATCAACTCCCTACTTATGCAATTACCAGTCCTAGATGTCACTAGGTAAGTAAAAACATGGATTTATGTTCACCTAAAAGGAAGGTGAAGTGACACATTTCATTTAGACCAGTGTAGCAGAAACTCAAAAAGAAAAATAAATAGGTCAGAACACATCTTGCTGGCACCCCAGAACAAGACTCAAGGACATGAAGATCACAGGAGACAAAAGAGGATAAATAAACTGAGTTTACAGGGGGTCCTGATCTTTCCATTGCAGAATGAGATAAAGCTTCCAACACTGAAGAGAAAGTACTATGTTCTGTGGAAGTTCTTGTTCCTTGGCTGCATCCCCAGCTACAGTAATAATTTTCTCAGGATGCTGGCCAACAGTGCAGTATGTCCCAAAACAAAAGCAATACCTAATCGTCTCTTCCACAGAGCCTTTATTAAAGATCATAAACTGGAAAAAAAATTCCTGCTGGGAGCTGAGAGCTACCAGCATCCAAAAATATTATTTCCCTCTACCTAACCAAAGTAGAAACTGTGTAATAGGTTCAATCAGGTAACATGATCAAAAAAGACGTATTTCCATCTCCTTATACAGAACGGACTATAGCCCTGCTCTTCATAATGTTTAATCTTACTCCCCTCTGATCTACTGGCCCATACACCTAGACAGCAACTGCCAAAGTGTCATTATACCAACAAAGGCTGGAAGGTCCACAGCAGGAAGATGTGGTCAACAGACTACACATTATTTGCCTCAATAACTCTTATGGCAACTTAGAGATAAAGGCAGATTCTGACACCTAAGTTTATTTTTCACACAAGCAGACAGTGAAAGAGACTTCTCGAGGTATTTTTTCAAATTAATTTAATGTTTTAAGAATTTTAACACAATCAAAATTTTATCAGCTGTTGAAAAAATGCTGCACTAATTGAGAGCAATGTAATTAAGATCAGTTGAGATAGGTTGTGGATGCTAATCTATTTGAAATGTATGTTGTTAGGCTGTCATCAACAGAAGAGTAATTGATATAGCAAAATCTAGACAATCATAAATTAAGAAAGCAGATAAATATTAAGAACAAACTACTATGACAGAANNNACAAACTATTTTTTTTTTAAAACTACATTTTACAGGGGAAAAACAAGAATTCTTGCTAAGAACCCACTGCCCCTCTAAGGGGCTTCTGAGACAGAAAACTGCTGAAGCCAGAATAATACCATTAGCGGTATCTTGTTAGAAAATTAGACTTGCAGTTGGTACTAAGAGAGTCTTAAAAGTATTAATATTATTCCATTAACTTCTGGAAAATACATAAGATTTATAGCTACCATAAAAGATGATTGCTTCACTGCTATTGTAAGAAGTATCAAACCCAGGCATTAAATAATGTTGAACTAGAACTAACCTAAGAAATTCAAGATTTTGACTGAGGCTCTGCTTCTAACTAGTTCAATTTAAAGAAAAAGGAAGAGGGAAAAGAGAGAAGAGATGGGGGAAAAGAGGAGGGAGAGGGGGGAGGGGGGAGAGAAAGAGAGGAAAAGAGAGAAAAAGAGGAATGTGCTGTTTTTGTTTTGGCGAAGGGTCACAGATCCACAGATATAGAGAATGCCCAGCCACTGCTCAGGACACTGGACACAAAGGTAACTAAATAGGTTATTAAATAAGATTCCCAGGCCCTCAGACTTCTCCCAGAGTATTTGCCAATGCCCAGTAAGGCATTTGGAATGTTCCAGTTCCCTCCCTGGCCCATCAATCTCCCCCCCAACTATTCTTCTTCCTTACCAGAAGAGAAGCAGGTGGTTCACTGCATTGGGATGCAGATTGAGAAGGAACTGGGCAATTCCTAAGCCAAAGACATCTCTTTGAGCAAACCTTACTGGCACAACCACATGACCTTATGCCTGAAACTCAGGTCTACCTTTTAGGCAGCTAGTCCACACACCACCTCTACTGCTCAGTGAACTTACTGTTCTTAAGCTTGCATAGGGGAGAAGAATTTTTAAGTCACCATCTTTTTCAGGACAGTTTGGCTTCTATCTGCTGTAAACAGACCTTTCTGTGGTCTGCACAGGTTCTTGATGTTCCAAGCAGAAGGCAGTCAGAGCACACAGTGTTCATAGTTCATAACACCTCCACTGTGGCCCCTGTTGCACTGCAGTGTGACAGGTACGCTGGCACAAAACTATCATCTTTTAGAAAAGCATCCAAGGAACTATCAGACAAAGGAAAATATATGCTTTCCTTCTGGGAAGGGTCTTCCTAAGGGACAGCTTCCACTTGCCTATCCTTTTACACTGCCAATATGGTACAGAGGGACAACATATCAAAGGAAAGCTGATCTCAAAGGCATTTTTAACTTCGTGACATCTTTGCTGGAAATGGGGTGGGGTGAGGACTCTGAGACATCTTGAAGCATTTTGGGGGGCTTAGGCAATGACTGAGGCATTTTTTGTAAGCTGTGTGAGTCACTTCATAACACTGAATTTGAATAGTGCTGTGAGGGCCCTTACTGCAGTGGGGCAGCCAGGCCACCTAAAATGGCTGACATAAGAAACAGGGACACAGTCACTGCACTGTTTGCTCCTCTTCCTCCCTAGAAGATCCCTCACAGTCACCCTGTATGGCACTGTTGCAGGGCAGCTTTCCCTCCCATCCTGAGCATGGTTCAGTAATACAGGCCAGTCATATATGGGATGTATGATGCAATGCTTTTCCTCATTCCCTGTAGTAGACAGGTCATGACTGAGCTCAATAGTAGTAGAATAAAACAGAAAGGAAATAAAAAAAAGCTCTGCCTCCCACACATTAATTCACTTTCAAGTCTGCAGCGCATCTGTTTTGACATCTCCAGAGGTCTTAATCTATGTTAGGAACTAATAAAAGTTATGAGGAAAGATTCTCACTGGTATCTTAGCACATTTATTCAAGTAAAATGGGCCTGAAGCCTCAAGTCAGGTAGAGCACAATATGCTGGCAGCTTCTGAGTACCCCAAAGAGAGTTCAGGTACAAGAGGTCTGCCAGGGACAGGATCACAGGGCACAGTGTTGCTGACCTATGTCAGACATGAGATACTGTCTACATACTGTACATCTTCCTAGCTGCTGAAGCTGTCTAGAACTGTAGAAGGGGAAAGTAATTTAAGTCATCTTCCCCCTTGCTATGTTGCAGATCTTGTGCTCTGCCGCTTACAGCTATGTCACAGTATGGGCCAAAACTGACGTTCTAAGAAAACATGACTATCAGTTAAAAGACAAGCTGATTCCTAAAATAAAAGAGAAAGAAAGAAAATATTGGCAGTTGGATTCCCAAGCTGACACATTTGTTCAACAGTGCTAAACAGAAGCTATTGCAATAAAAAGTTTTACTATGACTATTACTGAAATTACTAAAACTAGAACAAGAAGGGAAAAAAGCATCCTCATTTGAAGTGGTTAGTCTCACTGTTTTATTACTTCAGCTACATAGCCAATTGATTAATTTAGCCATAAGCTGTGGCTTAAATGGGATATTATGAATGCTAGCAGGCCCACTTACATAGAGGAAACAGACTTCTGCACCATTTTGTACATAGCTTCTAATCCAAATAAGCAGATGACTGTGTGCGAAGTCTGGTTCTCCTGATCTCACACTGATGTCAGCTCCAAAACCAACGTTTTCTCCATTCAAATTCCTTAAACACTGGTCTACTTTCCAAATTTATATTCAGAACTAAAAAACTGGAATAAACACAGATATATTGTACAGCAGGTGTCATGCAAACCAAGATCTTTGCTTCTACTGGACTAGGTGGGGTTTTGTACTTTAACTGGGCTGTTAAGAAGTTTACAGGAGTCACTGGCTCTCCTCTTTCCTGCCTTTCTAATGGCCTTGTAGTATACCAACAGGCATGTGTACAAGGGCACCATGCATGCAGTAAAAAGAAACAGAAGAGTCCCCACAGGGATACCAATGCAGCTGGTGGTGTTTCTAACCTTGATTTAGAATAACACCACATAAGGAGTTGCATTGCTAATAATAAGAGTAAAAAGGAAAATAGATAATTCTACAGAATCCCAGAGAATCCAAATTAGGAACTAAAGCACCCCAGCTAACCTCTTCTGAGTGCCAGCACTCCAACAATTATTTGATAGCCATAGCAGGATAAATAATAAGACAAAAAGTTTTAATTAATCTCTTGGGAGGGGGAAGCAGAAAGGGAATGTAAGTTGTCTTTGTGGAATGTTGTCAGATGAGAATTAAAATTCCAGTCTTTACTGAGGCCTCTGCTGGAATGTGCAAAACACTGAGTACAATCCCCTCCTGCACATACACACTTTGTGTTTAATTTTTCCATGGCATGCTGCTTAAAGGCTCACAGCTGCACTCTTACTTGGTTTCTCAGTAATCTTGGTATATAAACACAGTGACACCCAAAGCTACACTCCTTAGCCCTGGTGTCTTGGCTGAAACAGAAGCCACTGCCCCCAGGAGAGAGATACATCTGAAGGTCCATGCTGGGACTAGAAAGAAACTGCTGTATGGGATCATCCTGAGGTTTAGTCTACTGCCTCCACAGAAAGCTTCTCAAACATGCAGCTGAAGATGGTTTAGCAAATCTTCACTGGTCAGCAGTGGGACAGTGTGAGGTCCAACAGAACTCTAACTTCACTTTCAAATGGTTAGAATTTGGCTTATGCTCTAAAACGCTACTGTTAATATTCATTGCCCATCACACTGTTGATTGCAGTTGTTACCCAAGGCACTTACCTTCTACAAACAATTGAATATCCTTTCCAGGGAAAGGAGAGGAGAAGGAGAGGAGAGATGTGATTTTTCTTCCCATGGTAGTTTCCCAGAAAATGTTACCTGAACACCACAGACGTGGAAGGCCTGTTGAGGGGACAAACACATCTCTTCACAACAGGACTGTTCCACAGTTCATAATGGAATGATATGTTTTTTCCTAGTACTACATAAACAAACTATACAGGCCACTTATTGTGGACAACTATTCAATCAATCACAAAATAACACTGCGATAATACAGTCAGATGCCAATTAATGACTCTTTCCCACTGAGTCCTTTCCCACTGAAGTCAAAGACAAATTTCCAAGACAAGTACAAACGGAGACCTGGAGATGGATTTGTTCAAGTATTTTTTCAATAGATGCCTTACGATGCAGACAATACTTTAAAAAAATGTCACTGTATACCTTAATCCCATTTGCTTTGCTGAAGATGAGTGAAACTTGCAACTCTGAAAATCCCACTAAATATTATTTGAATTTCTAGGAGGTTAAATAGCTTTGAAAAAACACATTCATACATGAAATTCATTGTGTTGGGGCCAGAAAAGGATTTTACCAACACCATTGGGAGCTAAGGTATACTGAGGTTTTGTGATATAACAAGCAGGGAACCTCATCCTGGCCACACTCTTTAAGGTTGCACATGCCATATTAAAAATTAGTGTTCAAACTCAGATGCTAGAATGTAACTCCCATATGCAATAGGAATATAACAGATCACAGTACAGAGCTAGGCTGTACATAACAAACAGCAACTCCTCACAGGTTCTGTCAAAAATTATGCTCCTGGAAGCCCCACAGTGCCAAAGGAGATTCCCCTTGCATGGGAACTTTCCAGAGACTACAAGTACTGTCCAGTTAGCAAGGCCTGGCGACACAGAGTCCTGCTCATGTGCCTTATCACTAATTAGAATGAGTTGTTAGTCACTAACTGCAGTTTCTGTTAGACTCACTGAGGGCAATTAGGCCAACAGTCAAGTTTAAATTTTAACTAGTAGCTACAAAATGCTGCTTTCCTAGGAGTAGTTCAAGTATGCTTCCAATTCCACATGAAAAATCTCTAATTTCCATGGCAGAAGAGCTTCCTAGTTCTTGCACTGTGTTCCAGGTGACTGCCACCAAATAACATCTAAATCAATCAAAGAATTCCATGAGCACAGACACTAATGAAGTCAGTTTTCTATGGATTTGTATCTTATGGACTCACTTCTGCATAATAATACATAAGCTCATGATCCAGTCTCCCTCTCACACAATTACGTGGTCTTGTCCCTCCTATTAACCTATTTAGCCGAGCTTCAGACACTGCTTTGCTGTTAAAGCTGGCCAAAATTAGCCAGAGGAATCCACAGTAGACAGACAAACAGTAATTTAGGAATTTAGGCTAAAAATAATCTATCCTCTGCACAGCTATTGTTAAACTGCTATGCTGTTGGGAAAGAGAAAATTCTTAAAATTCTGAGCATGTCTGCTCTTACTCTCTGAATACAGATAACAGAGTAAATGCCTTTCTCCAGGCCAAACTTCAGTCAGCTTAGGAAACTACAGGATTCCCTGGATCTAATACTGCTCAGTGCCAACAGAACATTGCCTGAGTCACTTCCAGAGAACAGTCCCCAAGCCTACATTCCCAAACACAAACAGGCCTACCCCTTTATAAGGAAAGTTAATATTTAACAGTTCTGACCTCAGTTACCAGGGCAGTCTCTGTTTCCTCAACACAGATGGAGAAAAGCAACTTGCTCCATGGGAAGGTACAGTGGAGTGATGAGCCTTTTGCATTCACCGAATTCACCCAGGTTCTGCTTGGCTGTTTTCACCCAGACCTTAAAAGAAAAGTCAGGAAGAGGATAAGCCTTAAGCATCAAACAGAACATAGAGTCTGTTGTCCAAGACACGCCCACTTACAAAGCCAGTACTGATACTAAATTATTTAGACCTGGGTTAAATGAATTTTGAACATGGAAGTGGCTAGAGTGAACTAAACATTATCATATCTTCAAAAGCAGAAAACTGAGCATTTCTGACAAGTAATTTGAAGCGTGTGTCGGCAGATATTTTGTAGCCCACATTCACTTTCATCAGTATTTAGGGGTCTCAATAAAACTGCTTACATCTTTCATGAACTAATACTGTATTTTAAAAGCCATTTATTTAATGACTTGATGGGAACCTTAAACTATAAAGCTCATACTTGGAAAACAGTAGAAACTTTTTCAGTCACTTTAGATCAGACCCTTGCAACAATCTAAGACCTCAGTTAAAAAAACAAAATTAGTCCTGATTTACATTAGCAAAAGTGAAGGAAATGTTACAGACTACAATTGGACCTAAATTAAGAACGGAAATTTTGCCAAACACAAAAAGGAGCTTTAGCTACACTCACAGCTATAGCTATTATCATCCTGTGTAACAGCTGCATTGTTCAATAGACTGATGGATGCCAAGCACATCTGTTTGGGGTTTTTTCAAGCCAACATAATTGATAACCTTACACATTCTATTACTCTCTCACTAATATTTAAACAAATACAACATCCACTTTATTTAATTACAGCAGCACAGAGAAGCAACAAACAAAGCAACACTTCTAGTAAAGGTAAGATTAATATGGGTGCAAAACCACTTGTTCACAAAACTGCCCAAATCTTGTTACTGCTCACATATACTAAAATCAAAACCAACCCACAGTATGAAGCCAACCTTTCCAAACTTGTATAACTAGATAAAAAAAAAAAAAAAAGGAGAAAAATTTATTCCTACGTAGCTTGATCTAGGTGATCCTGCTCCGGCAGGGGGATTGGACTAGATGATCTTTTGAGGTCCCTTCCAATCCCTAACATTCTGTGATTCTGTGATCTCTCTCTTGCCTTGTTAGGTTAAATTCTGACAGATACTGTTAAAATGTAATCCTTCCTTCTGTGGAACTAAACATATTTGAAAAGATTTGTTTAAAACAGATCTTTACCCATCTCCAGAGTGGAATTAAAACCAAAAGGATATATCAGCTGTGAAATTCTGACTTTTTATTGTTTTCTCCCAACTGCCATCTTTTATGTTGTTTTTTCATTAGATATTTTCAGCCATGACTCTAAAGAACTTTTGCAGTCCCTAAAGCTTCTAGATTGTAAACTTCAAACACAGCACATCATAAAGAGTAAATATTTGCAGCTAAATATGCACCTCAAATTTTATCCACACAAATTAACTTATGTGTGTACTCCATGAAATTCAGTGGGACCACTTGATTAAGTAAGGACCACTACGACACAGAAACATTCGAGCAATGATGTCTTTAAATCAACTGTTAAAGGAGGTGCAGAACTTATCTAAGCGACATCTAAAGGATTTTTCATAGTGCGCAAAACAGTAATTGATCTACCACTCCAAAGGAAAAGAATACAAAAAGATTCTTAGAGTGCAAGCTTCTGAAAGTGAGTTCTCAAAGGACCAGAAAATTGCTGTCCTTTGAAGAGTTACAATTTGTTTTACTGTGTTTTCTCTGTTAGCTCACTGAGCATTTTTATTCCATGTCTTGGCATGATGGCAGGATATCTGAGTGATGCTCCACGCAGAGTTGCCCACCCTAGCAGGCCAGGCTCCACAAGAGACTCTGACACCATGACGAGTCAGCAGCCGAGTCTAACAAAGGCCAAACTTCCTATCAGCCAAAATGTTTGGATTGAGCAAAAAGTACTACAAATCTCCCTTACGGTGTGGCACCGACAGACAGCTAGGATAAGCCCAAAAGAATATGCTGCAAATCATGAGCAAAAGCCAAGGGAAAACAGAAGATTTGTCATCTTTAGTAGTCTCCAGTAGCACAACTTTCAGGGAGGCTAAGTGAAAGGAGGTTACTGTTATTCTGCTGAAACCAAAGGCAAAATGCAGGTAAGCAAAGAGCTGAAGTCCAGCAGATCAATCAAGTCTGCAGCACAAATATTCTTATTGTCACATGAAGCTGAACTAAGCAGTTAAGCTCCTTCTACACTCAGAAATATAATATTGCGTTTCAGCTTTACAACAGATCATAAACTCCAGGCTAAAATTCCCCGTGCTTCAAAACAAACTCTGGCAGATAAATCCTGTCTGGCAAAATACTGAGATGACTAGTGTCAGTACAGTGACTAATACTGCAGAGCAAAATAAAGGTCTGTGGGTATGTAGCCCTCAATTTATTTGGTTCAGCTGTGTTCAATTTGCCAACTATTCAAAGAAAAGATGACACTTCAGAACAAGGCTACATACAGACATACAAACAAGGCTACCCTTGAATTACCTCCTCATTTTGTCTGCTCCTTTAAGAACGTATGGGGCACTCAGCCCTCTCCCCATTTTCAAGAAGTGTTAAACTTTATAAGTAGTCTCAGAACTATACAACTTTTTTTGTGCGTATGGTTCTGGAGACCTGTATTTATCAGAACAAATCCTGTCGCAAGACACCATTTGTCTGTGAATATTTAACGTGTTGTGACAGAAGCCCATGTTGTAATGCAGTGGGAATTTACTAGCGGACACTTTTGAAAAATAACATCGTGCCGCAGCCTCAAGAGGTTCATAAAGTATTTGTAGAGCAAATCACCCCTCCAAAGAGCAAAGGGCAAAAGCATTACTAATGCACACTTGAGACTCCTGTTCTAATGCTGTGGTTTAAAGTGCTGAGGGCGTTCCTGCACTTAAGAGATTACTTTTGCTCTCTTCACCCCAGATGCCCCCAAGGTAAACTCTCTCTGCCACTGGCTAATATGTTATATATTAAAGGAGCTGGTAGCAAAGAGTATGGGGATGAACACAGTATTCATCCTGAAAAGCAAGCAAATCCCCTAATATCCAAGAAAGCTGTAAAATGAATGTCTCAAAGACACTCCCAATTCACTCAAACTCAGTGACTCATGCTCATTTGCTGCAACGCAGCTTTGCTGGCAGAGGCATTAAAGCAACTGGCCTAATTTTCAGTATATGTCACACTCAGGCAGTTGCTGATCAGAGCAATACCGCTAGTACCAACAGCAGTTGGGTGGCAGAGTGCATGTGATTGTGCTTCAGGGTAAGGGAGGAAGGAAGCTGCTCAACATAGTGGCAACAACCTGCTGCTTTTCAGATGAAGATCGTAGAAAAGATGCAAAATTGAAAGCATCAGATGTGGACACCCACTCTCCCCATCTCCTCTACTAATGAGAGATGGGGTGTCACTTCTGAGATTCACCCTTTGTTAAAAAAGACTGACACCTTGTAAATAACTTGGGGGAGGAGGAATTGTTGCCACACCCCAATGGACTTGAACTGAAATAAATGCCATTTCCTATGACTAACTGGAGTATTTCTCATTGTATTGACATAAAAAGGATATAGAAATTAAAGTTCCAAGGTGCAGGTTAACACCAAAGTAGTATTTGTAATATGCAGTAGTGTACTGTGGTATTTTTGAAGGAAGTAAAGGAAAGGAGGCGGTACACATTCCCTTCCTCCGCGCTGCCTTTTTCTGGCTAGGTTCACACAGGATACTGAAACAGATGGATCTAATCCAGTACCACAATTCCCATTTCTTATGCTGCACAGCCTCTTTCTCTTGATTACAGGGGATATACAACTAGATTACACTGTTGTACAGCTTTTACAGTGAGACAAAGGCTCTTCATTGCTTTTACAAAGTACAGTTTGTGTGTAGTAAATGATACTCCTCTGTGGAAGGAAAGAGTTCCATTCCTTTCACCCCAGATCAGAGCGTGGGTGGACTGCTGAGGGAACACACGTCGGCGTTTTCCTTGCATGTTTCACATTTACCAGAACGAAGGGAGAAAACTCGCCTTTGCAGTTCCAGCAGGTGGAGATTTCAGTGCCGATCCCGTGGGGGAAAGGAAGAGGAGGCCGTTCTCCCCTCGGGAGAGGAGGGCTAGGACAGAAACCCCCACTCCCTGCGCGGCCGAACAGTACCGTTCCCTCTCTCCTTCCCCCGCCAGCGGGACCTGCAGAAGTGCCCGCGGCTCTGCCCATTTCTTCCTGCCGGTCTGGGCGAGGGGCTCACCCCCCGGCCCGTCGCACGCCGGGCGCGCAGGTGGCCGAGGCGCACTTAGGCCTGAGGCCGGGCCCCGCGGTGTCTCAGGCGGCTGAGGCGGAGGGGCGCTGGGCGCGGCGCTGAGGCCGGCCGCGGGTGCCGGTCGCACGCAGGCCCCGGCGGGCGNGTCAGGGTCTGATGTGAACTGTCAGGATTACAGCACTACCTGGACCATCACAAGGCTGTGGACAAGGAGGCTGGCTCAGCCTTTACGCTCAACTGTGGGGAAGATTCATGCTTTACAGGGAGGCTTATACATACTTCACTCATGTTGTCTCATTCAGAAGTAGGTGGTCATGATTGGCATCACCACATTCATCATTCTAGCCAAGCCTCAAGAAGGCAGAGATACTGTCTGCATCTCTGAGTATTGTCCAGACGAGACCTCAACTGTGGTCTGGGGTACTCTGGGAGGCAGCATACATGCATTTTGCTTTAGGATCCAGACAATTCTGACAAACCCACCTACTTTTGGAAACAGTTGCTCCTCCTGTCAACAGCAGCAGTTAGCAAGGAGTGCACCTGGGCCCATACCGCCCTTTGGGTAACTAAGCCTAACACCCTCCTCCCTGGCCCATACAGACGGCATTCTTGTCTAGACAGTCAAAGAAAGAAGCCTTGGGGACTCCTATGGGCAGCTCTATGCAGACCATGTGAACCATGGAGCATGCATTTATTCACCCTATTACCTGTACAACCCTGCAATCCATCTCTTGTAGTGCCAAGTTATTCCAAGGAGCATCTACACGCTGGCCATGACTAAACAATGAAAAATGATGGGACCAAAGAGACAAAAGCCAGAATATATACTTAACAAAAATGAGCAGTCTTGTTTTCACTTTGATATCAATAAAAATGTGGAGAAAGAGAGAGATAGGGGTGGCTTTATGGCACTGAATCTCTCTCAATATACTTTTGCAAGATGGAAAGCATTGCATTTTTAGGATCTTTCATTACTTTTCCTCTAGCTCAAATATAGCTGGTATTACTGGTGACATTTTGATTCCATAGGATACATACATCCAAATCTCTGTGAATTTCATGTATCTGAGGAAGGTAGAGTTGTACTCTCTGGATCTAGTCAAGTCTCACAGAATTTTGTTCTTGGGAGCCTTGGGACACATAGAAGACACGCATTACTCTCCTTCATTACAAAAGTTCTTTTCACTTTTTAAATTTATGAACTTGCATATGGAGAAAGTGAACATACCATGCCTTCCTTGTCCACGGCGGGTCCCTTCCAAGACCAACACTATCAACAAGTGTCTAAGGTAACAGTTCGCAATCCATTTAACTGTGTGACATTTTTCAAAATGTGCCAAAAGCAAATCTCACAAGTTGACAACTGAGATAGAAAACCATAGCTCAAGTGCTAAAGAAGGAATTTTAGTTCGGTCACACTTACTGAAAATCAAACTTAGTCTTTGTGTGGCTGTTCGGCCAGTTTCAGTAAAACATAGTAACATACGCAGTAATTAACTGCAAACAGGAAAGGGTTAAATAAGACTAAAAAAAAAACCTCTTATCCAGCATGATTTATAGTGGGGCTTTGAATTTTCCTCAATACACAATTTCCTCAGATTTGAGTGAGAGTATAAAAAGGAGCACACAAGTTGTGCTAGTTATAGTATCAGGAAAACATACAAGTACCTTCCAAAAGATGAAAAGCAGGCTGAATACAGCAAGTTCCATGTCAGTAAGAGGGAGGTAACATGGGCAAAAGTGTAACAAAGAGAAACATAGTAATCTTCAAGATTAACCCCACGAAATGACAGGCGAGTGGGTGTTATGACCGGCAAGAAGCATTCAGCATTTCTGTAAGAATCTTTTTGAACAAAGAGACGATGACAAAGGTAATAGAAACAGTGGAAGACAAACAACTTTGAATGGGAGGTCAATATAGGGGGGGAAAAAAAAAAAAAGAGAGAGAACTAAAATGCCAAGGCAATTTAGTGAGAAAAAGTGACAAGATATGTGTGTCTCAGTGTGCATATAAATAAAACGAGCTATATAAGCTGATTGGAGCCTGTGAAATTGATAAGAAATGGCTGACACAAATAAAATCTATCAAGAGAATGTAATTCCTTAGCACAATATTCTTTGTTCTCCAGGTTTTTGATATCTACAAATAGTAGTTTGTACTGACCACATGCAAATGTCTCTCTGCCTAAAAAGATCAGTACTCAATATGGCACAGCATTATGTGGCAGCATGGTTACAAACGGTGATGTCACCATATCCTGTTGTTGGTGAGGCTGTGGAGGTAGGGATGAAAAACCCAACATTTACCAGAATACTCTTTAGCTTTAGATTTTGCAATTTTGGGAATGCTAAATATTGGATATACAAGCCCCCTCAGGTCCAGCTGGAAGCCATGGAAGTTTTGTACTTGATTTAGCAGCTTCCAACTGGGCATCCAAAACAAAAAGTCCAAAATTAATGGAAAAGTTTTGAAATAGTTGAGATGAATGACTTGCCAAAGGGCATGCAGAAGATTTGGCACCTACTGACTTTACAACCATCTTACTCAGAAAAGCACACATGGCAGGTATAATCTTCAGGGGGACTTTATTGTTTCCATGGCACTATTGTTTCATTTCCTAGATTCAAGTAACATGATGAAGAAGATGTATCTATAAGCAAACAGATGAATGGAAATAATATTTTAAACTTATATGCTTTTTAAAATGTTTCTTAAGAAGAAATAGTTTTCACCATTCTGAAAACATTATCCATCAGGCACCATAAGGACATGCTGCTAAACACATGAGTTTCACAGCTTTTAACTTCTGCAATTTTGGCCCAAAGCTGAGTTATGGTCATTTAAAATAGAAACTGAGCATCCAAAACCAAAATTGCAATTTCATTACTGTTCTGACAGGACTGTCACAGCTTTCACTCCATGCAGACACAAAAGCAGGAAGCAAGTGATACTGCAGACAGGTTGCTGATAGAGCCTGCAGTGGGGATGTGCACAATCTAACCTCCAGCAACGACCGCCTGGAATCAGAACACTTATCCTCATGAAATATCTGGGCAGAACAACATACAAACCTCTCACTGTATTAACACACTGCCTGGCTAAATAGGTATGAGCTAGGAAGAAATCACTGTTTGCAATGCAGGAAACCACACAACAACATTAACTCATACTTTCACCCCAAAACTTAATCCCCAAGAAAAGTAAAAGGTCACTTGGAGCTACTGAAAACACTTGGAAGACGTTTTTGCCATGAATGCTAATTCTCAGCTCCCACAGATAGGTCATTAGGATTCTGCATAGCAGAGGTTAAGGCACTAGAGAGCTATCTAGTTGCTAAATTTAAAATAGAATTAGATTGTTTTACTTGCAGCTTTTTGTTACCAGCCTTGTACCTCAAAAGTCTGACTTAAGTCTTATTAATTACCTCTCCAGCCTTGTTTGGGATTTGAGACAAAGTGAATCAAGGTGAAATACAAAGTAACATGACAAATTCAAGCAGTTTAGTCCCTAGGAATCTCTGGGGAATCTGTAGCTCAAAACATAAGAGATCCAAAGCCTGAAAATTGTTTACTTTTGCACTGCACAGGGATGTTGCACAGACTGACACTACTGAGGGAAAAAAAATCCCATAACAAGCCCAAACCAGTACATGTCCTGTGAGGACAGCACTTCAGAGTTGTGGGCAAACCCTGAATCATAGGCATTAGCTTAAGTTATGTATTTTGCCTAGGCATTAGCACAGGTAGAGAGACCAAACACAATATGACACCCGGACTGAACATTTCTTAATCAGTTAATATTACTGCAACTAACAAACAAATGCGTAATACCTAGATGAGATCCTAATTAAGGTTTCTGAATGTCCTGTGCCATGAAACCCCTGGAGTAGTATGCAGATTAACCAACATATTTTTTTGGTAAAAACCCTTTCTTTCCCACAAACTCCATATCCCACAGGGGTTACATGGTACAGTAACACAGTTAAAATAGGCACAGGAAAGAGCATGAGACTTAAAAATAGATGAGGATTCCAGGAGGCAAAGATACAGGAAGAGCTCTCAGAGACACGCTGCAGCAAGCCCATGAAGGGCTTTGAAAACAAAACTTTAAATCCTTTGCTTCGTTTAAGTCAGTGTGGGTTTTGCCAGTGCCCTTTTACTGAGGCAGTACTTCATCCAGAGATCAAACTTCTCATTCAAGTGAATGAAAAGCCAGTGTAGTGGGACACAGTGACAGTCACAAACATTTCCCTGTTTACATAGAGTGCAGAGTGCAGTGGCCCTTGAAAGACAGACTGGCTTCAAGTCTGCCTTTACGCATGTAAGTCTGATAGCTTTTAAATGAAAGTATTAGAACAAGATATGCTTTTGTTCTGCAGGGGTATGAACCTTCCCCCCCAACCCTCCCTTTGTGTTTTTAAGGAAAAGCAAGGCTGGAGAAAGCCTCACTGGGTTTGAAACTATGAAAGTTATTCATTTACAAAATTTTAGCCTTAATGCAACACTGCAGCAGACTGCTTAAGGGCTAAGGTAGTACAACACATGCTTAGACACAAAGAACAAGACCAATCACACAGCTGAGTTTGCATACATCTTGCAGTGAAATTCTTCAGTCTCTATAATCTACAAGGGACTGACCTTTATGGTTACGTTTCCAATTGGTTGGTTGGGGGGTTTTTTAGATATTGTAGCAGCAATTCCTCAAATATGTATTTGCATGTGTTGACACTTCTGAAAGGAAAGCTGTTGAGCAGATATGCTGGGAAATAAATATTGCCTAATCCCAAGAGGTAACCACAAGAACAGAAAAACAAGTGTTACTGCAGCTGGTGTCTTCCTCCCAAAGCACTAGTCTCTGACTACTGAAATAAAAAGTCACCCAAGGGTCTAGCCGGTATTTAAGTTACTTTCTTACAGCATATAAAGCTTGTAGATCAAAAGCCTAGTAACCACTTCTACCCCCTTACTCTCCACTCCTCCAAAAGATTTGTCTACTGGCAAAACAAAATATGCTCTCTCACAAAAAACTTTCTACTAGGTGTATTTATAAGTTTGGCTCTGCAAGTTTAGCCATGATCTTGGCTGATGGAGACATTAGGGACAGCATAACTTACTTGTCTCCAAGCAAAGGAGTAACTTTTTGGACATTTTGGGCAAAGAAGGAGAGGAGGAAATATATTGAAAGAGAGTGTATTCCTCCTCATGTCTCTGTTTACATCAAGTACTAGAACATATACATGCAAGAGGCTGAATTACTCTGCTGCTGGTGCCTAGCTCCCTTCACAAATGAAGCTGCATCCAACTTTGTGGGCTAGCCTACCCTTTCAAGAAGCAGGTTAGTCTACTATTCATTAAAGTTGCTACCTTTACACTAATTAAAGAGCTTCTTGTGCAAACTATATTTACTATCACCAAGTGACCACTGCCCATTTTACACTCTGATATTCAGTCAGTTGGGTGAGAAAGTTAGTCTAACCCAATGAGTCCCAAGATACAGGTATGATCTCATCAGAGCCAAGCAGAAATAACTGCTTATTGTAATATTTGGGTTCATGAGCCTGGTAGACACAAGTGTGTGGCCTGAAATGGGTTGAAGTTGGACTCAGTTTGGAAAACTCTGATGAAGATCATCAAATTTTGGATTGTTTTCTCAGAGGAAACCACTAAGTCTTCTACTAGTTAGCATCCTTTATCATTAGGATGTTGTGCTGGAGGGTACGTGTTGGCTTGAGGGGAATGGAAAGGGCCAGAAGTCAACAGAATCTCTCTTTGCCCTGATTCTTTTTCAAGGGTTGGACTCAGTTTATCTTTTCACTTTTTATTTGGTGAATAATCTTGAAAGAATCACCTTCCTTGGGAAGGAAATACATAGGTGTGAGGCATCCAAGGTGCCATATATAGATGAGTGATCCATGAATTACATGCGATGATTTGTAGAAACACTGGACTTATTGCAAATGTGTGACAGTGCCTCAGAACATTTCTGTTTGAAATTTCCAATTGCAAATAAACAGCAACTGTAAAACAAGAGCCTGCCATGAATTCACTTCCACTTGAGTATTATGCAAGCTCTTCAGTGGTTAAGATTTTCTTTCCCTCAAGCCATAGAATGAGATGGTAAGAAAGATTCACCAGCAGATGTAGCTTTTGGCATTAAAATGCAAAGTGAAAACATGTCATGGGTTGAGCACCTCTTCTTTCATTTGTGGCTCTAAACTGCAGATTGCCGAGAGTACCAAATACTCTCAAATACTCACCCTCCAACTACTACCCACAGTTTAAAACCCAAACACCTTCTGACCAAGCAAAAGCCCATGAAAGTGCTGCCCCTCACCCCCCTGTCAAGTTTCCAGGGATCAGATTCACTAAACCCATCACTGTATTGTTGTGACTGCAATAGAAGAACCAAGGTTCTACAGGGGGAAATACAGTTTGTGAAGTACAACAACATTCTGCATGCCCCTCTACTCCTACAAAGACTCATACAACAGCAGCAGCCTCAAGCTGACAATTTAGCCTTTATTAACAGGTAATGATTTCCTTTGTGTAGAGCTCATGCATGCAAGAGATGTAAGCACTGTGAGTCCAACTGACTAGCATACTTCCAAAATTCAGCACCAGAAAAATTTACCTGATGCCAGTCCAGTGGTGAATATGATCCTACATGAGACTGGCCCGTGAGAGAAAAAGAAAT
>VYZX01016228.1:62658-89585 GCA_013401335.1 Brachypteracias leptosomus
AGAGTAAAATTGAAGCAAATGGTAGGAATTATATGCTTGCTATGAGGCATGAAGCCAGAACTAAAAGAATTGCCTCTATTCAGTGTCTCAGCTTTAGAAACAAGGAGTGGATAAACAATTAGATAATGGGTTCGGTGTCCAATTTCATTGCACTGAAGTCAGAAGCAGTGGGGATGTGTAGACTAGTACTCTTGGAGAACCAATGCTTGCATGAGGATGAGCTGTAGCACCATCACTTCTGATCCATGAGAGACAAGGAAACCTGCCAGAGATTGAAAAGCACCTTCTCCCCATGCCATAGATACCACTTACTTCCAAAGCATTCAAACAGTCCAGAATGCCTGCTACAGTTCTCCAATGCCAGCCTTAGACTAAACTGCATAGTGTAGTAAACCCAGGGAAAACATTACAAAGCCTTTTGATGAGCTTGGAGGGGGAAGGGGAAATTTCCATACTTTAAGGCCTTGGCAAGTACTATCTTCTGCCAGGCCTGACTGCGAGTGAGACAGGCTACTTTATTCACCTATTTCTGTAGACACTGGCCTTCCTCCAGATACTGCTGATGCTTTTCAAGCAGACTGTGCTCTCCAGCAATACTCCTCATATGCCTCCAGCAGCCACCCTGGCCTCTGCGACAGGACATGAGTGGGCTTGCTGCCCTGCCTGTCACAGCACTGCCAGCAGAGCACTCTTGTTTTATCAAAACGCCAGGACGACGGCCAAAGTTTTGGCTCCTTAAACCCTCAGCTCCAGGTCTCATCACCCCAATAGCACATGCTATAGAAGATAACACTCCTTAAAGTTAGGGTTTGCAGCAGCTGCAGGTTGATTTCATTCTCCAGTTTCTAGCTGTGCCACAACGTATGCAATGGGAAAAAGCTGGTGTAGGTACCATCCACCTCCTAATGTCAGCACGCCCAGGAAGAACAAGTTCTGTTTTGAAGCTGCTTTCTACCAGCAGACAATTGGCAATAATGGGTATGTACTGCACGATCTAATCCACCTACCAGTTACTAAGCTCAGCCTACTATTTCTTTCCATTGGCTAAGTGTACTTAAAACTAGATACAAATATTCATGTATAATACAGAGCTTACTTGAAATGCTGTTGCTATAGTCTTGCTGAGCAGTGTTACACAAGAGGATTTCACAATTTCCTAAATTAGACTACTGGGAGTGGAAGTAGAAGATGGGGGTAGAAGAATGCAAATACTTAATAGAATTAATTCAGTGTAACACAGAATCAGAGCCATGCATCTGAACATCTGATTCAACTACAAACTGGAAAACAAGGATTTGAAATCCATTTTGCATATTTTACATCCCCATGACATATCTGCCACTAGAGAGAGATTTCTTTCTTACTGCTATCCACTTGGGGGACAGGAGAAAGTATTCTGTGAATACTGTAAAACTTGAGCAACAATCTCCAAAATCCCTCACTTTGTGAGCCACTTCCTGCTCCTTATCTCTTGCCTTTGATCTGTTACATTTACTCTCAGTTCTTCATTCACCTTTTATTTTATTCCTTTAAGCTTCCCCACTCAGAAGGCCCTTACCTGTATGCTAACCTGGCAAGTTGCACTCATACTGACTACAAAAGCCAAACCTATTCCTGGTGAAGCATGTCACAGATTATGAAAGCACAGCTCTTGATGACCAGGTAGCCCAAAATATATCGCATAAAGCTGTTGTACTACTGACAGCCAGTCCCTCCCAGAATGTCTCATCCTCCCTTCTCTTCTCATTGCATATGCCACTTGGCAAACACGGATAAAGACTACTTATTTTCAGTTGTAGCAAGGGAAACAAAATGCATCACAATCTCTAGGTAGGAAGTTACTCTGAGATAACTGTTCTTGGTTTTACTGTTTCTCTGAAGTCTATGAACTCTAGAAAAAGTTTTCCTTTTGTTATACAAATGGCTAGCTGCAAGCATTCCCTGCTCACAGACTGCCTGGGCATTACCCACACATCTAGGCAGTAACAGAGTCACTAGGTTTTAAGGAGGGGCCACAAAAGGGATATCTGAGCACAAATCCTGTCCTAAGGTGAAAAGCTCCCTTCTCCCTTTCAAAAAGAGATTAACATTTTTATATATCTGTATGAGGTTACAGAGACCCACATGTTCAGCTGCCAGGAAAGAACTGAGGAGCTCCTCAGGTTTTAGGGCCCTGGTGAAAGCTGACAGAGCAACCTCAGGTTTTAGATTTCTAACCTTGCCCTTAAACAGACCTGCTCTTTCTATCACCTGTGGCTAGAAGCTGGCATAGACAGGAATAAAAAAAAAAAAAAAAGGGAAAAAAAAAAAGAAAATCCTTCACCTCAAGTTGCTAGTTCACAGAAATTTTGTAGGTAGTTTCATATATTATAGAAGAATACTTATTTGCACCTATAACAATAGAAAATGTCCCTTTGCAGTTCACATTGAGGACCAAAACACATGAATATTTTGAGTACATGGACAGAACAGTGCCAAGAGCAAAGGTATTCTGCTATGCAGTGCCACTGCCCTGGCATCTCCAATTATGCTGTAAATAGAATCATCTACCAGAAGTTGCTCTTTTACCTTAAGGTTATGTATAGCCTCAAGATCACCAACTGTGGCTGCATCCTTTTTGCTCTAAGGGAGAAAACAGCATAAAAAAAGGGAAAACATTTCCTTGTAACCCTCTATACATCTAGAGTAGAAACCATTTCTGAAAATAACTGACAACTTAGGGTTCAACTTTGTGGAAAGTGCTAAAACACCTACATCTCAGTGGAAGTCCCAAGATCTTATGTTACTTTTGAAAAGGGATAGTAAATACTTTAATTACTTGCATGTTTTTGAGACTTCTACCATACATACAGAAACAAAAGAGAAAAAAGGCCCAATTATGCAGGCCTCATGCTCCTAGCCTTTCTAGAGGTCAAGGAATGCAGGCCCTGTTGAGACAAGCACAAAATAATGGGTAAGATTGCACTTTCTAGCAAGGTGCATCAATTACATGAGTAAGATGTGTATGTAAAGAGCCTGTCCAGTCTTCCAGCTGTGCTGGCTCATTTCAACATCACATTCAAAGGCTATTTCACTATAAACACATTTTACACAATGACAGTGATCTCTTGAAGGGACATTTCTTCATCCAGGGAAAAGTATTCAGAACTACACACAGACTAAGGAGCACAAAAGCTTTATAGCTACCTGCTTGCCTCAGCAACAGTCATTTCTTTCAACCTCTATTTACTGTCACAGGTACTGCTACACATTAGACTTACTGCTAAAGATCACAGAGTACCCCAGACTCTAAGGCTCTCCATTAACACATCACTGCAGGAGCAAGGGCTCAATTGGTTGTCATTACTGAATTTTAATTTCTAGCAAACATTCAGAAACAGCTCAAGACTACACAGCAATCCACATGATTTAGTAAAGGGAAGCAGCAAGCTTTTACCTAAAGATGTAAGTTTTGCCCCTCACCATTCAGTTCTTTATTCATTTCAACATTTTAATGTTTGTTTCTTAAAATACTTTGGGGGAAGGTGTCATGGCAACAAGCACTCACAACGAAGTGATTTCCCCTTCCGTTCCCTCAGAAATAGCAATTTTCCCCTCACTGACAGAGCTACCAGCTAAATTAGGTAACAGGCAACTTCCAGAAGGTTCATAGAAATCAAAGACATTTGTTCAGCCTGAGCCCTTGACTCACCCCCACCTTTCAATGCAGATAAAGCACCAGATGCTCTCCCTTCTTTCTCCACCAAAAGCTCTGTACTGAAAGCAACAAGACTTCTTCCACTCCAGCACTCACACAGCCAACTACACCTACCTCAATGAAAAGATAAACACTACCACCTCTCCTTCTTCTTTTTTCCTGCTTCTCTACAGTCACACCTAGGTCTTTGAGACAAATGTTTTCCACTACCTTTTCTCTTCTCTGGCTCTCAGCCCCTGCCTTAGCACCTGCTGAAGTGGGAACATCTGTGTCTCCTGCTCATTTTAATAGCAAGATCTGTAGCAGGTGGGACTTTCCTCCAGACCACAAAGACTAGCAGCACTGCACTGCTCACAGCCCTAGAAGTCCCATGCTTCCTGAGGGACAACAGCCCTTGAAGAACTGTAAGTGTCTGCAAAGAGCCTGAAATCTGACAAAAATACCACCAGCTTCTTATGAAGTAGAGCAATATTGTAAATAGGATAGTAATGAATTGATCACTTCCATTAAGCACAAATATGTTAACTAAATGCAGCAGCAGAAAAATAATTAGATATCTTGAAAGAGGCCATACTGCTGTACAGCACCATAACTTGAATGAGCTCACAAAGACCTAAATGCAGGGGAAGCATTAACTTATGATAGTTGCAAAGTCCTAGAAACACAAAATCACATGGCATAGTAGAGAAGGAAGACACTCAGAATTGTTAAATGGGTCCTGGGTGGACATTATTGAAATTTTTTCTCAGCATCTTTATCAGAGAATTAAATAGGCAGCCTTAGTTGATGGGTTATCTGTGGATATCCTATACAACAGATGTCACAGAATGATGAAACTCCACTGAGCACAGAAGTGAGAAGTGTTCCTCTTCTGTCTTTGACTCACAGCCCTGGGTTTTGCACAGGCTTGCTGGAAAGGTGCACTTCTGCAAATATTTATCAGACCCAAATTAAACAGAGTTACAGCAGAAGGGCAACGGAGGTGTTAAAAAAATAAACTGGAGAATAAAGAAAAGATGACAGATGGCATGGTGAGTCTTTTCCAGAGGACAAGAAATGATAGAGGAGACTCTTAACAGTTTTCCCCACTGAATGCAGAACTGTAGGACTTTGCTATTCTCAATATTGCATAAACTATGCACAGGAAATATTCCTACAAGGTAAACTGCAGTATTTGCTTAAGCAAAATCTACTGTCAAGATTTCACAGCCCTCCCTCTTTTAAGTGTCAAAGCATTTTTATTTACAACATGGAATATGCTAGTTAACAGTGTGATGGTTTATTGCTCAAATCCTTCCTGAGATATACTCCATAGTCTTTGTCTGTAATTGTACTATTTACTTACTACAGTGCATTGTATCTCTTGAAATATACATGAACAGTATATGTGCAGAATACAATGGGCACTTTGTATATTAGAGCTAATCCTTTGGGTTAGGAGCAGGGAGCTCAGGGATTGTGAAAAGGCCACCTTAGAACCCTGTATCCTTGCTCCATGGTTCACACTAAAAATGCTTGTGTTTTTGTGTCATTCACTACTTGCAGAAAGTCCTTCTAGTAATCTCCATAAAAGATTTAAAAAAAAAGTCTGTAACATGATATATCCCCCGAACACAGCTTTGGGAAATCAGAGATCCGGGATAGAAGAGGGTTCTCCAAACTCAAGACAGTGCTTGGATTGAGTATCTCAAAGTGACCCTTTGCTGCTGCTGTTATTTTTACCTACTTAGTCTTCTCCTCCCCCTTTGTTTTCTTGTATTTTCTCTCTATTTGAATTTATTTGCCTCAGTTTTTCTTACTAAACATTTTTGTTCTCTGGATGCTCTCTCTCTGTGCATAGGTGATGCTTGCTATACAAGCTGTATTAGTGCAGCACAGAATCATATCATTGTCCTGCTTGGGTGAGAAAATCAAAGATCCTAGTTCAGAAAAACACTGTTGATTTTGGTGGACTTTAAGGATGCAATCAGGGAGCTCTAACTGAATACAGCTGTCTTTCCAAACCAGGGGCACTGCTAGGAGGAAAGGAACACTGCAAGGAACAAAGCCAGACATGAGGCATAAAAAAGACCCCTCACTGGTGGCTAGCAGAAAAGTTGGAAAGGACCTCATTTAAGACAAGCACCTAGTGAAAAAGGATATACCAGAATGAAGAGGAGAAACCCAGCGGGTTTTTTCTTTACTTCCTTGCTAAAAACAGATGCAGGTTGTCTCTGCCAACTGGCAAAATTAGTTTCCCAATGAAAGAGAAATCAGGGATGCAGCTCAGCTCTTTCCTTACTCTGAAGGGATCCATGTCCTGTTGTTTGATCAGAAGCTGTCAGATGTTGATCCAAGTCCTTCCTGCACAAATAGAACCACAGCTCACCAGCCCTTTCACTAAGAGCTAGCTGCTGTTAACTGCCTGTGCATCATCATACTTGTTGCTTCCTGATCTACAGGGTTTCTCACCTGAGAAAGCCCCTAGCCCAAAGAAAATCTGCTGTTCAAAAATGAGCTAAGGGGCCAACCCCCTCTTCATGCAGCTACTTTCAAACACAAAGCCATCATCTTCACTTCTGTGTGTGCTGTAAGATCCAGCCAGAGGGTGTGTGCTCTGACTCATAATACACACATTAACACTTTTCACCCAAACAATGGCATTAAGTCTCTTATTTAATATTTTTGTCGTATAATCACTGAAGTATTTCCATGTGTTCTTAAGTATCACCACATTCTAATCCGAACTGCCTGTACGGAATTATTTCTGAAAGCTGTTGCAAGTTACAACATTCAAACATGGAAACAAAATAAAATCTAACTTATTTATTAAATGAAGGTTTCCAATTTTCAAACAAATGCTGTCATAGCAATGTACTGCTTAGTGCAGCAATTAAGCCTGCATCCTTATTTTGCCTGTACAAGATTTCTGTTGCAAGCATCGGCCTTTGTAGTGCAACTGAAAAACTAGGCAGTTATGGAAGAAATAAATTGTAAGTGACTGAACATGATTACATAATGATGTTATTTCTCTTATTCTACAGCGTGGCAATTCTGCACTATGGAATAAGTACATTGTTACCAGAAATGCAGCACCCTTTCTGCTGGAGGCTGCAGAGTACAGCCCACTGAGCTCCCCAAAAAACATCCCACGCACTGAAGAGCTTTATTATGATTTTCTTTTATCTAGGCTTCTTGGAAAATGCATTACATCATGTCACTCATTCACTGTGCTTTGTTCAGCACTTGTGCTACACAAAATCATCAAAAACTGTTAAACAGCCAGCACTGCTCCGTGGCGTTTCGCTGTTACCACAGTGGGACAAGTAGCCCTTGTTCTGGGCTGTTGTTGACCACAGTCATGGTTCAGATGAACCCTGATGTGCTCAGCTGGACAGAAGAACTTTGGCAGCTGTGAGACGAACACATGCAATTAGCCAGCACCTGCCTTGCAGAGCATTTGCAATGCTCATTCAGAACATTAAGCTATCCTCTGATAAATAAGAAGGCTACTAAAGGCAGGATAACCATACGGAAGAGAACACTATAAATCAGACAAATAACTGTTGCAATGTCTAGTTATTATTAGTCAAGTACACTAAAACTGAGAAAAAAAATATAAAAGTTATTATGGGAACATCTATCTTTCCTCACAGGTAGACAGAACTAGCTGCAGAGGCTCTGAGGGGTTCCGCTGCAGGCATTTGGCAGGAGAAGACAGGAGAGGGTTTGGGGAACAGCTACTCACAGATTGCCCTCAAGAGCTAAGGTGGTCGCTATTAGATAGACCATTAAACCTTTCACCCCTTCCCAAGGTCATTGTCCACTTGGAGTTTACAAGTAAAGCTTCATCCTAAACTCAAATTACTATCTGCATGTTATATACTCCGCTGAATGTCACTGAGGTTGTCTTCTTACTGGCCAAGGTTTTTTCCTTTTTTTAATACACAAACCACCAAAAAGGAAACCAAGCTTCTCAGGCAGGCAATGCATATTCCCACTGTAGAATGTATTCAACCACTTAAATGCTGATAACACAAGCCAACTGCCTACTGGATGTAGCCAGACTGTATTTCCCACTACATTTTTATTCTTGAGAACAGATGAATGCACAAAGGTCAGTTTAATTACCCAAGTACATAATCTGGGCTAAGACTAAATCAAATAGTGCACTTGGAAAACTATCATTATCTGTATCCCAAACACATTCCAGTTAGTGCTATTTGAGCCCTTTTATGTTTGGTTTCCTTGAATGTGAGTGAATGCATTTGATTCTGATGAACAATAAATCCCCTGAAGAGCTAACTTTAAGTCCACATTTATTTTTTTAACATTTGCTCAAAGTAAATTCTGGATTACACAATTACTCTGCAACAATGCAAACTGTGCATTGGAAATCCATGTTGCCAATGCTTTCCTAGGGCAGTTATATTTAGGAAATGGAAATACTGCATGAATTGGGAAACTAACCAATAAAATAAACTGCAAATTTTCAGTCACCTATCTGTAAACAATCTGCACACCAAGAATTCCTTAGTACAGTGTGTGAATAGTGTTAAAACAGCAAATTATGTTTTGTGATATATCCACAGGCAGCTCAACAATAAGCAAACAGTTCCATAGGCAGATGAATTAAAGAAAAATTATTTCCTAGGGACACCAGTGTGGGGTCACTGATGCCCCAAAAAGGGAAAATTCTGCTGCAACATCATGTTAGCATGGACAGGGGCCTGTCTTCTAGCCACTTAACTGTTTTCAAAGGACATCTATGAAATGACTCGTTTTTATCACTTAAACTCACAGAACAAGCTAAAAATGCATTAAGCAGGAAACAGACATTGAATTGAGTTAGCCTGGCTTCCACAACAAAAAACCCCAACATCTAAAAGGAAGTGGGACCATGCAAAAGGAGACTCCAGGAATTTGGCTCTGGATTTCTATACGTTTTTCACCAAGCAGAATTTGTGTGGTGACTGCACTGGTTCCCCTGTCTTCTAATGAGATCCAGATTTTCTTTCCTTTTCTTTTATTCAAAAAGATGTCCTCAAATACTTGATGCAAAACCTGAAGTCTTACCAGCCAGGTGCCTTTGATTTCAGCTGTATAAGAAATAGGTTGGTACACAAAGGACACTAAAGATTTACGAGAACTATAGCAACAATCTCACTAGTCATTTAAGGAAAGAGATGAAGAAGTTTTAGGGTTCACTTTTACTGTACATTTCCATTTGCACCAAGAAACTATTTGATAAATCTACAGAGACAAGACATATCCCTCAGAGGTGGGATGATCAGCTCGAACAACAAATGCTGGAAATTTAGGATAACTCCTAGGGAAAACCATTACTGTGAAAAGTCACTCCCTGATCCTGGCAAAGCTTATTTAAGCCTGAGCCAGTGAGATAATCACTGGATATAGTAAGCCCTTCCTAGAAGATATTTTGTGATTTCAGATGTTTACAGTATATGGGCCAGTAAGTGTGCAAGGAAGTCATGGAATCATAGAATCATTTAGGTTTGAAAAGACCTTTAAGATCATTAAGTCCAACTGTTAACTCAATACCATCAAGTCCACCTCTAAACCATGTTCCTCAGCACCACATCTACACATCTTAAATACCTCCAGGGATGGTGACTTCACCACTTCCCTTGGCAGCCTGCTCCAGTGCTTGACAAACCTTTCAGTGAAGAAATTGTTCCTAATATTCAATGTCCCCCCCCCCCCATGCAACTTGAGGCCATTTCCTCTTGTTCTATCACTTGCTACTTGAGAGAAGAGACCAACACCCACCTTGCTACCACCTCTTTTCAGGTAGCTGTAGAATAAGGTGGTCTCCCCTGAGCCTCCTTTTCTCCAGACCAAACAATCCCAGTTCACTCAGCTGCTACTCATAAGATTCATTCTCTAGTCCACCCACCAGCTTAATTGCCCTTCTTTGCATGCTCTCCAGCACCTTCAGGTCTTTCTTGTAGCGAAGGACCCAAAACTGAATCCTGTATTCGAGACGCAGCCTCGCCAGTGCCTAGTACAGGGCACTGTACACAAGACTTGCGCACGAGTCTTCTCTAAGTACATTAATTCCAGGGAAAGGTACAGCTCCAGTGCTCCCAAAGGGAATTACTGTCATATAGCTCAATGTAGCACATATGCCTGCTTCAGCACAAGTTAAACCACCATTAGTTTAAAAGGAAGAAATCACAGCCAGGAATTCACAAAATGGATGACCAAAACTACATTAAAAGTACCTAAAATAAGGAACCCAGTTTTCAGAATGTCTGTGTGTCCGATGCTCGCAGAAACGGATAGCACTGATATGCCTATACAGGGTCATACTGGAGGATAAGGAAATTTGTGGGCCACCTCCCTTAGTACCCGCTGGTATGGCCCATGCTCCTGTGTCATATGAAATCTTTCCCCCACTGCTTGTTTCCTAGAAGCATCTCTTTAATTTTCTGCACAGTGCTTAGTCAGATTGAGTGATTATTTCTGTACTTCACACTACAAACTGAGCCTTTTGGCAGTTCGATGACCCCTTTCTGCAACTGTCCTCTGCCTTAGAGATACGATCTATCTTCTCATCAGGAACTGACTCAGGAGAGAAGAAAATATTGTCATGTTAAATGATGTCATTGTCATGTAGTGTCCCTGAAAAAAACAAGAGAACTCTCTGAAGTCTGTCTGCATATGACACATAATACCTAAATCGCATGTCTAGCACTTCACCCATTTAATGGCATAAACTAAGCCATTAAAAAGTATTTGGTTTTCAGATGTCAGCAAAACCTGTGCCCAGTGCTCTGTGGCTGGGCATTTCTGAAAATGCAAGGATCAAATTCTCAACCAATACACAAAGGTATCAGGGTTCTCATCCTAGAACAATAATGTTGCTTAGCTGGGCTTCAGAGTACCTTTTGCTAGTTTATACTAGCTGCCCACATGTATTAAGTGTGGGCATCTGTAAATTGCTATGGGATAACTCATCCTATCCCAGTCAAAATAATCCAAGTTTTAGGCCTCTGTAGGGCTGGTACTCAGGCTTCAGTATGTACGGGTCAGGGTTGTTGTAAAGATGAAGAGAAGTCATAACACTGTCATGAAAGTGAGAGATGCCAGCACAGTGGCTGAGGAGCAGGAGACATGGAACAGATGCAGGTCTCTTACTGACAGTCTGAATATAGTGCAAACACGGGCAATAAACAAGAAGAAAAGGAAATAAAAGCAGAACACAGCTTTACAAATAGACTCTGTTCATAACAAATCATACAAACTGCATTTAAGAAAGTACATGTGTTAAATGCATAGGAGACAATGAATCACAGAGTTGACAGCAACACAAGGCAGTGAAGCAGTGTACATTCACAGAAGAGGAAGAAAGGTTGGCTTAGCTTCTCAGGCCCTATTTCAGGGAGCAGGATTATCTGCTGGATAAATCTCCTTTGCAGAAGTGGCAATAAAAGTTCCTGGCTGCAGAGAAACTGATAGTGGTGCCAAAGGGAAAAAAAACCAAAACAACAAACCCAATGTCATGAAGTCAGGCAAATCTCCCATTGCTGCCAAGAAATCCATAGCAGAGCAGGAGTCACCAAAAGGCCTGGGCTGGACCAGTCAAAATGGAGCATCGTTACACTGCTCAGGGAGACAGGACCAGGAAAGTGGACTGGGTTTGGTTAACACCAGTAGATAACTAAGTCCCCCTCACTCACCCCAGTGGGATGGGGGAAGAGAACTGGAAGGGCAAGAGTGAGAAAATTGTGGGTTGAGATAGTCTGATAAGGAGTGGGGAAAACAAAACAAGTGATACAAAAGCAATCGCACACCACCAGCTACACCAATACCCAGGCAGTCCCCAGCCAACAGCAACCCCCGCAAAAGTCACTCCACTCCTATGGCTGCACATGATGTTGTCAGTGTGGAATATCCCTTCAGTCAGCTGGGCTCAGCTGTCCTGGCTGCGTCCCCTCCCAGCCTCTTGCCCACCCCCAGCCTGCTCACTGTGGTGGCCGAGTGAGAAACGGAGAAAGCCTTGATGCTGTGCAATGGCTGAAACATCCATGTTTTGGTCACAAATTCAAAGCATAGCACTATACAGCTGCTATGAAGTAAATTAACCCCATCTCAGGCAGACCCAGTACAGGGACGCACTTGCAGATTGCTAAAACTGACTGAACCCTGTCACCACCCCACACCATGTTCCACCTGCACTTGAGTAATGATTTCCAGGGGATGGGAATTCAGGCTTGGGTGATTCACTCTGCTTAAGTGAATCAGTAAGAGAAAGATTTGCTTATTTTACAAAAATCTCAGGGAGCTGACTTACACAGAAGGCCTGTGTGGATGATGGATAGACAACACACCTGGTATGGTGACCTTGATACAAATGCCTAAAGACTGGAATAAAAGGAAGATTCACTGCACAAAGGCCAGTAAAGCAGAAATCTGTGCTAATAAACTTTTTAACATAGGGCACCCACTTAAACACTCTGTGTTTCTGCCACAGCTCTGGGCAGGGCTCCCTCAATTGGACATTTTGTGAACTCTGCTGGGTTTGGATTTTGCCACACTGGTGTCACATGGTTACAGGTGGCCAGGGATCTCCTATGCTTGGGAACAAACTTCACAGAGGTGTGATCTCACAGCCCCATTATTTTCTGACTCTTGAAATGGGTCAAAGTTCCCCAGCTAAGTGGACATTTTGGGTTACAGTTTATTTCTTCAGCGATAGCCTTTAGGGAAAGCAAACAAAGATACAGGCCACATGAGACTGCTGAAAATGAATCTGTTTTACTTTAGATATCACAAGTTATAGGCACATACAGACACGGTAACAACCACCCACATGCACTTGGTCACTTTTTCAGCGACCTCACAACAGCTCTCTAACATCAGAGCTAGCAAACTAGCTCAGTGTCAGTATCTCAATCTCTTTAGCTGGCCTTTGAATCAAGCAGCAACAAAACAGATTTCTCTCTCTTCTGCCTGTCCTGTCTTTCCTCTACCAGTAGTATGCTTATACTCCGCTTAAAAGGAAAGAAAAAAAAAAAACAACTATTCAGGGATGCTTTTATGTATTATAACATGCAGTTACTTTGCTAAGCCGTTCTCTGGTCAGCCTCAGCATGTGATCACTTCTCTTAAATCTCCATTACACCCCCACCCCTATGTCCAGTTTCAGATCATAAATAATAGTTTGCTGTGAAAAGCAGCCATATACTTACCCATGCACGTTCCACTGGCATGCAGAGCTACCAATGTTTTACCACTGCATCACACTATCCAAAAGAATTTATTTTGTTCCCTACAGTGGCTCAATTCAGAGGCAGGATAAAAACTGATAAAACCCCCTACTCCAAATTTAGTTTGCAGCCCAATACAAACATACATAGCAGCTGCCCAATAGCAAGCATTATACATCAAATGTACCCAAGTACCAGATCTTTTCACAGTTATTTTATAAATATAAAATGCCATTTCTTGAGCATTGGCCAGTTTAGTAGGTCCAACACATTACTGATCTGACATTATAATATCTGATTCAGATAGTATATTGCAAAGATATTCAGCTGAATATTTTCCAACGGTATTTGCACCTGCAATTCACTACTGGTTTGCAAGCATGAACGTGCATAAATGTTACACAACATTTATTGAATAAGCTACCAGATCACCTAGTGATGTGTCAGCATTTCCTGTGCTTTTGAATAAAAAGAAGCTTAGCAAAAATGGCAACATGCAATATTCACACAAAGCACACAAGTGAAGAATTAGAAATTATACATGGGTAAGTCATAAAAGACCAAACCCAACACTAAAATGAGTTAAACTGAGCTCAAAATGGTGATTCTGTGGATCAAATCCAGTGGAAGTGATTATTCTCAATGCATGGCTTCTAATTCATAGAATCATAGAATGGTTTGGGTCAGAAGGGAACTCCAAAGGTCATCTAGTCCAGCCCCCCTACAATAAGCAAGGACATCTCTAACTAGGTCAGGTTGCTCAGAGCCCCATTGAGCCTGACCTTGAATGTCTCCAGGGATGAAGCCTCCACCACCTCTCTGGGCAACCTTTTCCAGTAATCTATCACTCTGATATTAAAGAACTTTTTCCTAATATCCAATCTAAATCTACCCTTTTCTAGCTTAAAACCATTACCCCTCGTCCTGTCACTACAAACCCTCACTTTCAAAACTGATGGCAAAAATCTGACAGAAGGCTCAGGCTCCTGTTACAGAGACTGAAAATAGAGAAATTCATTATTTCCTATTTTACTTTCCCATGTTTGCTGCTCTTTAACCTGAACACCCTCCTTTTCTCTGGTAAGCACTATTCAGCTTGCTGTTGCATTTAAAAGAAGTTACTTTCTTCTTTTTTTGACCTGATTCCTCACAAATATGTACCAGATGGAGAACTGGATTTCATCATTTCAAGTTCTATGATTATTTTATGACAGGAAAGTTACATTTGCCAATATTCTCAAGTTTTCGCATCAACAAGAGAGCACAAACTGCTCTAGCACGGTGTAGAGAATGGATTCTTTTTCCTGTGTCCTGTCTTCCAAAAGTATCAAAAAACTTCTTAAGCGTGAGGGGTTTTTTCCATCAGAGTTTAATTTCCTAATTATTCATTTATCTCTGCCACGCCAACAACGCCTTCTGTCATTTTGTAAACAATCATTAATTACAATAGCACTTCTCTAATTTTAGCATGGAGAAAGAACAATATTCAAGAATTCAGAAGTCTCTGCCCATCAACAGAAGCCATCAAATTACACTGAAAATCAGATGTCTGCGAAAGCAATTTCACAAGTTTTCCAAGGTCCTTGGATTCAATAGAGCTAGAAGGATGGCAAGACCATTCTTCTGGGAGCTATTCTGGCATTTTTGATTCCTGTCACAGTCAGTCCAGGAAGCTCAGTGAGACTGCTGTCACTACAGCTTACAGTGCTCTCTCAGGCCTCCAAAGCAGCTTGCAGTGTTTCTGAAATGTCAAAGTTGCTGACTTCCGGACACCGTGTATAAATGGCTTCTTGAGGATTTTTAATATGCCTTACCTCCACTCTCTGCAAAAGTATTGTCAAATTGTTACCACTTACTGGCGATGTTGATATGAACTCAAGCAACTATTTGCTATAACACAGTGATTTCTCCAAAGTAAAATGAGCTAAAGGGATTCTGAAGATGAGGGTGAACGTCTGATACCCACTCTTTCATCAAGTCACTAGGAGCCATGGTGAAAACACCATTGTGCAAATGTTCAGTGGAGAGCGTGGCCAATCTCTGGCAGAAATTTTTCATTTCCTCCCTCACTTCCTATCTTCTACCCATTCTGCATTATTATTGATTTGATATCAACAAGAAAGACATCACTAGGCACGCTTATCTTTGAGAGCTACAGGCCACGGTCTTTACAATTCTGCCCCCCTTTACACCCATGGCTACCAGCTCAGACAACCACTTAACACAGCTCTTTCCAGAGTCTTCCTCAAACTATGGAACCACTAAGGAGCAACCACAGAAAAGCATCAATAAAGACTAATACTCTATCAAAATACAGGATTGTGAATACAGGCATTGCAAGAACGCTGGTAGAGATGTCTGCTGTTTTCTCTGTTTCCTTTTTTCTTTGTTTCTTCAGTTTTATTGGATGGGGAATAACTTATGTAGACAAAATAAAATGAAACTAAGTCTTCTTATCATATAGATGCTGTGTAGGAACTGAAACAGGGAGAGGGACTACATGGCCTTTTACCTCTTCTGATCTCATAGAGAGCTTCCTGAGGTGATGTAAAATAATGTAACTTGACTGAAGTCCACAGAACTCCTGTGATTTACACTTTTTGTGTGGCTGACTCACTGGATCTAAAGCAGAAGTGTATGAAAATAGAAGAAATTATTGAGCAAACTCATGCAGGAAAAGTGCTGATGAAATGTCTGCTACTATAAAACTGCATGTTTAGATCTTATATTCTTGGGAATAGTAAGATAATTTTTTTTCAGATAAAATTCTTGCTTCAGATCGCCCAATTTTGCATGTTGCAGATTTCCACTATCATTTGGTTTATAAGGATGGGATAAGCATCCTTTTAATGGGAGTAGCTGTTTTTACCCCAGTTATAGAAAAAGTTGCTATTGCTCAATTTTTTAAAATTTATTTTGGCCATGCAAAATGAAACATCATGTGATTTTGAAGCAAGTCTGGCATTTGTATAAGGACTTTGTTCTATTCTGTTTAAAGTTCTCGTTACTAGAGTTCATAAAACTATTTTCATTTCACAAAGCATTTTAGAGCTTCTTATTCCTGTAATTTAAAACAATGAGCTGTTTTGGGAGGGGCAGAACAGGGTGGATTCTACTTAAAATTATTTCGCTGCTAGGCATTTGTAGCTAAACAAAACTTTAAATTAGGTATTAAGAAAACACTAAAGATTAAAGATCCCTGCCAAAAATCAGGCTCTCCTGAGTGGATGGAAAAACAGTACCATAACAGAGGGAAAAATTCTCACCTGTGTCTGTGTGACAAATACCTGCAAGGTAAGAACACATCAACAATATAATCAAATAAAGAGAGAGGTAGAACCTATTTTTTTAACATGTTTTTGGAAGTCTCAGTTTTAAAATTTACCTCATTTGGTGAGAACAAGTCAATAGCTGAAGGATATTCAGCAGAAGTCAATTCAAGAATTATTGTGTACTTACAGAAAGTCACTTTTCCACTTGCTCAGAAACAATAAATATGCAATAAAAATAATAATGAACAGATAGGCAGGTAAATATATCATCATTACAAGAAAGAGTTGATATATGAGCACAGTAGTTTGGCTAGTGATTTTTCATAAAATCTTTTTGTCCTACTGATCTAATGTAATGATGGAAATGTCTTACAAAGCAGATCCTTCACCTCTGCTCCTTGCAAGGAGGCTATTTGCTTCTGTTTGTTCACACAGAAACATTTAATATCTGCAATCCTGCACTAAAAGCCAAAGCTGGTTCCACTGGGCAGCTGGAAGTTTCATGGCCAGATGACAAACGCATTTACTACACCCTGCTCTTGTACATGCAAAGAGATAGTGATTCTTTCATACTGACAGTGTACAAGACATGACAATTTTCTGCTTCTAGTCAACTATTAGAAAGAGGCATATTTTCATTCATAGCATGATTTAAAAGAGCTACAGGCACATCTGCTAAATAAGTCTAGCTTTTATTTCATATCAAAACCCCTTTCTGTTACAAGTAACCTTCACAACATTGCTCTTCCCCAAAAGAACAAGTCATGGCCAAAGGGTACATCCAACCCCAAATGACTAAATTCTCATCAAAACAGACCTCCTGCTCAGAGCCCCCCTGCCCCAGCAGCAGAGCACAGAGCACAGCCAGTGTCTCGTTTCCACGCTAATACCAAAACAAGCTCTCAACCGCAAAATTGCAGGACTAGTGAGTTCATGAAACTCACTGGGGACCTGGTTATGGCCATTAATTTTACATGAAAGGCACTCCTATATAACAGGAGCTGTCAGCAGGACAAGGTTTTAACCTAACAGATCTAATGAAAAAGAATATTAGGACTTCTCCCTGCCTCTCCCCCTCAGCTATAGCCAACCATTACCTCCTTGCTGTCTGGCTGCTGCCGAGGGGCCTGGCTCAGCACACGATGTGGCGTCTCCTTCCTCCAGCCAAAAGCTCCAGGAGCTATTGATGAGCTATGTCCTGCCGCCTCCAGTGATAAAGACAAAACACAAGCAGCATCAGATTACCACCAAAAAACCCCCCCTGGAGACACAGACAGCCCGCACGGCATGGGACCAGAGAACTACTCCCTGAGGCTGGTCCCTCAAGTAAAGGAGTGCCTCCCCTCCTGGCAGGGCCCCTCCTGATTGGCTGGTCTCCTGTGGAAGGTTCCAGAAGGAGCCTTGCAGCCAATCACAGCTCCCGGCGCTCCTGAGGGAACTCTCTCCTGCCTGCACCGGCAGGCACTGTGCCATGCTGAGGGGCCGAGGCTGCCAGCACTTCTCCTCTGGTCGTGGCCCTTCTGAGCCACAGAAAGCTCTAACTGCTACACAGTGGAGCTGGGATGGGCTACGGAGGCACATCATGGGATGAGACAGCGGCGAGGAGAGGCGGTAAGAGAGGGGCATGGCAGTGCTGAGGGGGCTCCATGGGGTGGGGGCACAGAGGTAGCAGGGTGAGCCTGGAATCCCCACAGTCAGTGCTGGGGCAAAGCCTGCTGGTGGTTGGCAACCAGGATACTTCAAGTCTCCCTTTTGCGGTCCATTTACTCATAATGGTCCTTGGCATCAGGATAAGGAATGAGAACTTGTGCCTAAATTTTGCCCTTTCCTCACTCCTCTTCAAAGGGCCTGTGCTTCTCCTCAAACTGGGAGAGCTGCAAGGGGTTTTGCAAGGTAGGTCTATTTAAGCAATCCTCCACCGTTAAAGGAGAGGTTAAGCTTGAACTCAGCTAAAATTCCTCACAAATATGTTTTCCCCAGAATTCCTTTTTCATCTAGGAACAAATGGGTGAGTCCCAAACTCAACCTTTTGATTTGGAAATACGTCAACATTTCCTGTAGATATGCTCAGCAGAACAAGTGGTACAATACACCCTCATCAAAATGATCTGCATTAATGATCTGCATTAAACCACATCCTCCCACACTGGTCGTAGGCCTTATTCCTCCCTTTGCTGCAGTGACTCAAGTTGCACAGAGCACTACAGGCTGCACTAAGAGAGCAGACAAGAAGCACTGTGGTAGACATTGGTTATGATGAGCCTGAGCCAGTGGTGTTGCATGAGAACCTAAAGCATGGTTTTTTTAATTGAGTGCAGCAGTAGCATAAACAGACATAGCTCCTGAATAAGGCATTTTCATGTGCATGAAAACAACTTTTTACTCTACCTAACACTAAAACTATTTGAGTTTCTGTAACTGATGTTCACTTCCTCTCACACCCCCTCAAACTCCAAAACTTCACGTCCAGTAAATTCTTCCAAAGAAGTCCTCCTGCTTTCTGACCATCTCTGTCTCAGAGAAAATGTCCATCTGTACTAAAGACAGGTATTTCAAAGGCGTTAAGTCTGGAGAAATATGTTCCACAAAACTTAAGCAGCACTGCAGACTACATGCTTTCAGATCTGAATCCAGATGCAAGCTGAGAATAATCGAAAAGCAAGTTATTTTCATTTGCTCTGTTAAATAATTTAGAGGCAGCAGAGTGCTGTGGTGAGAGTTCTGGCAGAAAGGAAGGCGATTTCAAGTGTATTCGCTGGCAGTTAGTGAAACCTGTCACAACCCAGTAAAGCCCAGCCAGGACTCCCCCCGTGGGGTGCGGAGCCGCCGCCGCAGCCTCCCGCTTTCCCCTCGCTTGCAGCAGTTCCAACTGCACGACGCTTTTTCAGTCTCTTCCTTCTAGCGGCTCAGTGAAATCGCCCCTGGCAGAACAAGCTCTAACATGGCACGCCTCGAGCCGTTAACGGCCTGGGAAAAGGGCTGGGAGCTCGATGCTCGCCCGGTCGCCGCGTCGGGGGAGGCCGCGGGCCCTTTCCCGCCGGCGGAGGGGTCCGCGCCCGCCGCCCTGCGCGCTGCGGCTCCGGGACGCGGCGGGGGGGACGGCGGAGGAGGCCAATCAGGCGCCGCCTTTCATTTGCGGGCCGGTGCCCCCGCGCGCCGCCAACCTGATCGGCGTAGGATGTGGCTTCGCGGTGACGTCAGGCCCAGATGTTTTCCCAGGCCCCGCCCCGCAGGGGTCCGGGCGACGCCGAGGAGCGATAACGGGGAGCGCTTATTCTACTGTCACACGGCCATGGGAGGGCCGGGGAAGCCGCATCTCTGTTGCGTCGCGTTCTCGAAAAAACAACATTAATTCGTACTCCAAGCAACAAGCTGCTAGTGCCAGGATCTACCCGTTCCTCTTCCACTGGACTTCCAACGCTTTTTTTGATTTAGGGACAAGCTGGGTGTGATCATCACGAACAAAGTGTGGTTTCGATGGCTGCTAAATCAGCCTTTACTTCTACAAAGAGATCCTAAGAAATAAAAGGGGGAACATTCTGCTCACAATCTTTTTAAGAAGGGAAAGAGCAGTGTTGTGGGGTGTTGATTTTTTTTTTCTTCTCTCTTCTGTTTGGATTTCTTTTTAAACTTACAAAAAATGGCAACAGCAGCTTACGTGGATCATTTTGCAGCAGAGTGCCTTGTGTCTATGTCCAGTCGTGCTATTATCCATAGTCCCAAAGGGGAGCCTGATCCCCAGCCTGATGCAGCAATACCTCCTTCATCAAATGGAGAAGATAAGCGGGAAGTCCGAGAAACCGGGAAAGACAATGGATCATCATTACTTGTGGTAGCTAGCATTTTAGCAGATCTGAACCAGCATGTCCCAAACTCACCCACTCTGAGGACGGAAAAAACAGAGACCTTTGATATCACAGAAAAAATACACATTTCTGTTGCTTCTGAGGAGTTTGGGGAAGAAAGTGTGTCTTCGGCTGGTAAGCGTGGAGGAGGAAGAGCAGCCACACCTACTAGCCAGGCTGCAGTAACTGAGCCAAGCCCCAGACAAAAGAACAAACGCACGAGAAGCTGGACTGACCCTGGATCACCCCAGAAAAAGCACAAATGCCACTATGTGGGGTGTGAAAAAATTTATGGCAAATCTTCCCATCTTAAAGCTCATCTAAGGACCCACACAGGTTAGTTACAATCCAGCCAGAGATCTATTTGTTACAGCTTGGTAATTAAAATGAATGTTGAAAAAAACCCAAACAAACTTGTATTTGGCCACCATTATGATTTCAACTCTCAGAACTCAAGCTCGGGAAAACCAAACAACAACAACAACAAAAAAAAAACCCCACTCTGGGAATAAACCCTTACTGGTTTTACCCTTTAGAATCAAAGCTAATGTTGCCCTTTTTTATTACTTAATGTCACAGGGAATGGCGTCTGGGTCGTCTGAGTGGATTGTACCAAGCTGTAATTTTTAGCTGCTGCCTTCTTGTTTGGTGCGTCTTCTACTTCCCCTTCCAATGCTTCTTACCCCATCTACTTTTTCCTACCCCATCCTCCTGTCACTGCCATTATACCAGCTTATTACTTACTATGCAAACATCAATACTTTTAATATTTTAAAAAATTAAATGTTCTAGAGGCACCTGAATGACTGCGTGTCTGTTTCTTTCTTTAGCAGACACTTGTGTGAAAGCTAGAGTGTACAGGAAAGCAGATAAGAGGCTCAAATCACAAGGAGACATTTATCTTAACTGTAGAGATGGGAACATGGGCAGTGTCAAAAAAAAAAAAAAGCTTTTGCCTGCTAGGTAAAAACTATTTCAAACTAAAAAAAATTGAATGCAAATGCTAACTTATTCTGATCAGTGTTCAGTTCTTGGTGAAGACTTACCTGACCACTTTTTTGGTTACTATTATAACCTATGAGACAAGCATAGAAAAAATGGAAATCTTGCAAATGCTGTGAAAGTTATTCACTGAAAGTATTAGGAGGGCCATCTTGAAATGGACCCCATGACTTGCCAGAATTTGTGCCTCTGCCTGCTGCTGGGGAACAGGATGGCCTCCAGTCAGACAGGGAGGACCAAAACTTGAGGAGACCAATCTCTGCTGAAGGCACTGATCACAGTGCATATGGTGAGGCACCGCACTGACTAGAGCAGGCTTGTGCCAGCTGTTCCTCAGAGTTATAACTCGACAACCAATTAGTTTAGTAACATCTATGGTCAGTTCACTTATGAAGAGCATTAAGAAAAAGAACCTTAGAACTAAACGTGACTTAATGACTCGAACAGTTCAGCTCAGAGGTGGCAGCCTCACCCACACCAGCCATACGTCTGCAGTGTGCCTTTTCCTGCTGCTTTCCTGAGATAGAGCAAGAGCCCTTCTAAACTGAGCGTGTTTTGCTTTCCGTGGGAGAGAAGAAAGCCCCATCAATTTTGAGCATATGGATGGACAATTCCCTGAGCAGCACAGCCAGGGGAACAGCATGTTCCTGGCACCCCAGGCAGCCTGCCCTGCTTTGCGCTGTGTAACTGCCTTTTACCTCCTTGGGAGTTAAGCAGAAAAGGTGCTTCCACTTGGCTTGCAGGGAATTGTCTCCATTAATTTTCAGTTCTTTTGCTTTCATATTTCTGGCATTTGCCACTGTCCTAGAGGTGAAAGATGAATTTAGCAGTGTTTCCAGGCTCCCAAACCAACTGGAGCCCAAGAAGGGGAACTCCTGGCGCTGCTGCAGCGAGGAGGGCTGGGTATGCCCGACGTGCGGGAGAGGGGAGGCGGGCCGGCCGCTGGGGAGTGGCGCTCTGGGCTGCCGGCGGAGCCGAGTCATTCGGGGACGCTGGCTTGCCTCCAAGTACTCTGCTTTTTTTCAGTTCCTTTTTTTTTTTTTTTTAACTCCTCATTTCCTGTATTTTTTTTCCAGGTCTGTAGGGCTCAATTGGTTATTGCAGTAGCTAATGACACTGAGAAAAGAGAGCGTGTGCGTGTCTGTGAGAGCTAGAGGAAAAGCAGGGAAGGGACTGGTTTTGCCCTGGGAGTGGCGGGACCCTCCGGGACTACAGCTTCTTTGTTTTCTCGCGTCTCCAGTGTCTGTGTGGGAAGCTTTAAACAAAGCTGCCAAGTTTCCCTCCTCACAGGCAATAGGTCTGTTTGGATTGAGTTTTAAACGAGCTTAAATGCCTCTTTTCTTCTTGCAGAATGTTTTATAAGATGTTTAATTTTTTTCTTTCCTTCTTTAAAAGAAATTGTGACAAGCTTGAAAATGCTACTATAACTCTAGGAGTTAAGCTAACAGAACAAGCTATGACTTCCAGGACTGGCAAATGTTTGCTTTTATAAAGCACATAATGGGTTTTACTGATTCAGAGAACAGGGTTTGCGTCTTCTCTATTTTCCAGTGGTCCTGAACTAGTTCAGCAACATGTACATATCAATCTGCCCACCTGTCAGATGGATAGGGTGATGGCTATCTTCCTCATCAAGTAGTGAGTAAAGTACTCCAAGTACACATGCAAGGTGCTTTAAACTGCTACCCCAGTGACTCCCAAACCTGTTTACTAAGAAACAACCAAAAACCAGTGGTATGGAGTGGAACGTCATGGAACATACAACACATGATGTATGACTAGATGAGATGGTATTTAGGGGTGAACTGAAGGCTAAGAACAGTACTGCAGGCTAGAAGATACTGATGATAGTGCTAGAGATACTTGAATAGTGCAATTTATGACCTGTTTTAGAAACTTGTGTTTCCTTCTCTGCTACTGTGCTGAGAAACTAAGGGCATTTCTCTTCATGCTTGGAGGAAGGCCAGAGTAGATCATCGAGCTTATGGTGTGGCAAAGGGATACAGAGCCTTCCAAGTACGACTGGGTCAAATCCAGCTCATATTGGTAGGGACTGAAAGCAGGTACTGTTTTCCAGCTGTTCGGTGCCTCATGTCAAATTCTTCTGATTACAGCCAGATTTCAGTGCTCAAATGTCCAAAACCATAGTGCATAGGGTGCTAATTATCCCATTTAAAGCAGAAGAAACAAGATGTAACAGCCAAGAAAGCAGTATCTGCCTTTTGTCCTTAGGCCTTTACTTTTGAGTACAGCATTTTAGAAAGTTCTCTATTAGAGCATAACCTGCTGGAGCAATCCCTAGTTCCTTGTGTTTGGTATACCAGTGGTTAAGCTATCTCAGCCTCATGAATGTTTTGTCTTTATTAAGTCGACAAGCCCTTGAACGAGGCAGAAAACATTAGTCACCAAAACCTTTACTGTTCTCTTCACTAGCTTTCAAACCCCTCCCTTCCCACTATATTTCTTTTCATGTTTATGTTTTCCACCCTATTCTCTCACTGGATGTCCTGAGTTCAACGTGATCATCAGCCACAAAGCCCTTGAAGTTTAATGTTTAACAGAAGGTTATATTTAGTGTCAGTGGATAGATGTCAAGTCCAAATTCTTTTCCACTGAGGTTCCCGTGGACCTCAGAAGTAGTGTTATGATCCACAGATGCACCACCCTGTTTGACCCAAGCTATACTGATCCCATTGATACAAAAACTTCACTGGCACAGCAGTTCTAAAATTCTTCTCCACTCCTAAGAAAATACCTAAACACAAAGGACTTTCAAAAAAATCAGATAAACCATTTACATGACAAACTTCTTCCTCTAAGCAGGTTTTCAGCATGGGGTCACTAGGAAGGTTTGGAAATTCTTGAAGTTCTCTGAAGTCACTGGAAACCAGTTTGTCTCTTTTGATGCACCAGTGGGAAGAGAAAGACAGCATAGAGCCTAATAGCCATCTACAGGCTACAACCTCGTAAAGCCCTGTCCAGGACCGCTATGTTCTGAGAGGCTGTAGAGAGCCCCAACTTGTATTAGACTACATATTTATATGTAAAGAAAAAACAACTGGAGTTTGGGCAGAGATCCCAAGAATTCTGTGTATTGCAGGCCCCCAGAAAATACTGTGACCTCTCAAGCTTTTAGCCCTCTTCATTAACATGCCATCAGGAATGCAGAGAAAGCACAAAGTAAACCTTCATTCAATTCCATTGAAATATCCTAAACTTACTAGGTCTATTCACTAAGCAGTGCATCATAACACAGAAACAGCTTTTCAGTCATCAGAACTAAATGTGTTTGCACAAATTAGCAGAAACTAAGGAGATGTAGGCACCAGTCTCAGTCTGGAGTCTTACTATGATAGCTGACTTCTATATGGCTGTTGGGGCACAGAAAGAAGAGAGGGCCATCCTAACAATATTATCCTTGCTCATAGATGACAGGTAAGGACTCAGCCAAATGAAGGACGTCGAGACCTTTGTTGTCTCTAGCTGGCAGGGTGAGCTTGGGCAGCTATGTATCCAGCCTACTTAACCTTGCAGTTATGGAGGACACGTTATTTGGTACCTGTTGTTCTTTTTAGTCTAACCCCGATTCATGAAATATTAACTGAATTGAAATAGGTAGAAAAGACTGACTGATTTCCATTCACTTGTAAAGAAATTCCCATTTCTTTATATTAAATGTATATAATCACATTTGTGAGGACAACCCTAATGAACCTATATGAAAAAAGTTAGGTTTTAAGTTGGGTACTCTTTCCCCCCTCAATTATTATATCTTGTTTCCCTAAGCAAAATTTTTCTGATGACTTTGGGGTATGTGAAGATGGAGAAATTCATAATGTATTTGTTATTTAAAAGCAATCTGAGAAATAAAGCAATCACACCTCACTGTGACAAGTGTGACAACAACATTAATAGGCTAGACAAACTGGAGTAGTATTACGCCTGTGCTTAGCTTAGTAAAGAGGCCTATAAATTATGGATAATATATTTTAAACAGGAGGTTGGTTTTTATTTTCAGTTCTAGTATGTCTGATTTGTTCCCACTAATGCAAAATGCAGCAGTAAAGCGCAACTTCTTTGAAGTTGGTCTGAATTGAGATGCTACGTGTGTGCTTGCATAGAAACTGATTAACCAATATAAAGAAAGGCAAATTCACGTATCAGTGAAATAAAGTTTATCTTCCATTTTAGCACCTGGCAGTTACCAGAAATGTAGCTGGTTAGCTGAAAACATTGGCTAGACATGGCTTTGGTTTCCTTTAGCTTCCTTGAAGGCACACAGTGACTCTAAAAGGGGCATACCTGCATGTCTGTGGCAAGCACACAATGTTTGTGAAGACCCAGGCCTTTGCAGGAGAAGATTACAAGAGGAGAAACTTAATCTAATGCCTCCTGTGCCATTCAAGAGAGCAGACAAAAATGGTGCCACAGATTGCTCTTGTGTAGAGCAGGATGAAATGAGCAGGTACCACTGATATAATCCATCCTCTGAGCTGCCAGTTGGTCAGCTTTGGATGCCAGGACTGAATGTGAAGCTGTACTCTCTCTGAAGTGGAAATTGAAAAGGCCTTTCCCTAGAGCTAATTTCCCATGGGCAAGAGTGCAGACTAAATGTATTTGGCCCTCTGCAGGTTGCTCAGCAATTTCAAGTTTAGTGGCCGGGCCTCCCATTTTCAACTTATTGTGTTAGAAACAGCTAGGTGGTTCTGCATGCCTAGCTCACTATCATTAGCATACACCCAGACTATCTAAAAGCTCCAGGGTGCCTCTGTTGTGTCCCATAATATGCTTCTACTGCCTTCCATAATATGCTTCTACTGCCTTCCATCTCCTCTCTTTGTTGAGAGAATCAAAAATCTTTTCTCAAAAGGTTTTTTCTTTGAGATGAGCTCAAACAGTAGCTTCAAGAGAGCTTCAAAGGCCAGCCTCATGAAACAGTTGCTTCTCCAGCCTGAGCCACAAGCACTCTCAGTATTAGCCAGTTCAGCAGCCTACTCCTGCATTTTTCTGAAAACTGATGGTCTTAAGTATCTTTTAACAGGCCCATACTTTTAAAAACAATACAAAACTGCAAAGCATTGCTTTTGTTTGCTCTGAAAGAGTTCTGCAACTTCTTCCTTACTTCCTCTAAGAAGGTCTCAGCACATTCAGAAAACATCCAATGAAAACATAAACCAACTTCATTTACAGCCTTAAGTCCTCACCCTAACATGCAATGAAAGAATAAAGTCATTAGTTAGAAGTGTTGATCCTAAGCCTGGGTCAAACAGCCTGTGTTCATTGCAGATAACAAGCAGTACATATGCTCTAAGTCTCTTAGCGTTAAAATCTTTGAAATAAGCACTGAGTATACATTTCTTAAAAAACAAAGCAAGTTTTAAAACTTACATTTTTCAAAAAGGAACTGAAGTCAGGCAGAAAAGCAGAACTACTCCTCAGCACTCCTTTTACCTGACTCGTTCAGGGTTGATTAATAGGATTCATTTAATTCAGCTGCAAAAGAATTAGGGTTGACTCGGTTGCATGGAGAATCCAATTGGCTGACAAGGGTATTTACCACACACTTGAGTAGTATTAGCTACTAGAGAGAACTAAAACTCCTGATTGTTACACAGATTTTTTCTATGAAAGGCTTCCCTTCCCTCCTTTTTCTTCCCAGTCTTTATAGAGATATTAATGATGCAGAAGTCACAGAAATAAGGCTTCTGATAGCAATTAACAGTTTAGGTATTGTAGCTGAAAAGCCTTTAAAGCAAAGCTGCACTTATCATTGTCATAACTGTGATGGAGAGAGGGTCTACTACAAAAAATACTCTTTTTCCCTCTTTACTTTGTCTTTGAAACAGGTATAATCAGCATAGCTAAGTATTCTCTCTCCATAATTTCCCCCTGCTTTTCT
>VYZX01016228.1:94532-152596 GCA_013401335.1 Brachypteracias leptosomus
GATCATCTAGTCCAACCTTTCAAGATAGAAAAATACAGTTTAAATGAGATGGCTCAGCACCCTGTCAAGCTGGGTCTTAAAACTCTCTAATGTAAGGGAATCCACCACTTCCCTTGGGAGACTATTCCAATGTTTAATTGCTCTCATTGTAAAGAATTTTCTTCCGGACCCCAATCCTTGTAAAAAGGGAGTCTCCATCCTCTTGATAGCCACCCTTTATGTACCGGTACATGGTGATCAGGTCTCCCCTAAGCCTTCTCAAGGCTGAACAATCCCAGTTTTCTCAGCCTTTCTTCATACAGCAGGTTTTCCAGTCCCCTGATCATCATATAGCAAGCACTGCATTGATAATAGACATAAAAATGTTTTTGCACACAGTTAAAGACCCGTAAGTGTACCCTACCTCTGATTCTGTTCCTCCTTCGTGGGCTGTTGCAGCTAGGTAGACTAACTCAGCATTGCTCAAACAGTGGGACTTGCTGCCTGGAGGGAGGATTCTCCCCACTATCTCCAGCTCTCAAATAGCTGATACTGTTGAAAAGATAAGTTTTCAGATGGCAGACAGGTATGACAGCTGCGAGAGTTTGCAGAGGGCCTGAAACGGCAACTTTAAGAGGAGAAACGTCTCAAGTCAAAACAGCAAGTTTTAACAGATGCTACTTCAGGTTATTTTAGAGGCTTGGCATCTATCTATGCTATTTAAAACCATTACTTTCCAGTCAGCTTCATCTATGGTATAGATCTTACATAACCTCCAAACTCTTAAGTGCAGACAACAACTGAAGAGAATTGTGGTATTTGCACCATAAAACCCTGTTTAAAACTGTTAAAGGAAAAGAAAACTGTACCCATATATTGCAATTCCTTTGTAATCCTAATGACTTGTGAAAGATACAAGAACACAGCATTACTCACAATGTATTCTACTGTCATGATATTCCACAGCTTTCTTAACATCTTGTCTGCAAGTGAGTTCATCTGTCACACAAGATCAGGGTAACCATACATGCTGAAAGGCTCTTTCACCATTTTTCTGTGTTTTTCTTCTAGCTTGAATTTTGTTGTGTTGGCATCGCCTTTCAGTCAGTGGGACAATATCATTAATGGCTCCATCTCATTGGCCAGATCATACCTGGTTTAAGCCAGCATCTGTTGGAGCCTGGAGTTCAAATGTAGAAGTCTAACTTCTGGGGAGCTATTTTAATTAGTAAGTCTTGTTGGTAGCTTTCAGAGGATGAGATGGTCAGGCAGGTTACAATGGTATCTTTGCTGTGCTCAGTGAGGTAAGCAAGTATTGTACAACAGCTGGCACACTTTACCATGAGTCTTGTCCCAAACTCCTACAACTGGGAAACGTACAGATGAAATGTGTTTAGAAACATGATTGTCAGATACCTTATACTATTTAAGGTGATAGTTTATGAAGCTCTCATTACATAATGAAAGACAAAGCTGTAATGAGAAACAGCTTTTAAACACTGCTTGTCAAAGCACCGATGTTCAGCNTGTTCAGCACCAGCATCTTCTACATAAAGTTTCAGGCAGTCTCCAAACGGGTATTCTTGTTAAAACAAAACAAAACAAAACCCAAAATCCTAAAAAGAACAGAACATTTTGTCGTGCTGTTTCTTACTCCTCTTCAGTATATACAATTGACCAATGTTTCTGGTTAAGCATGGACTAAACAAACATGTCTTTTCTCTCCAAGTGTAAACTCTCACCTGACTCACGCTACAAGATCCTAGGTGAAGGGCTATTCATTTTTAGATTTTTTTTTAATAACATTACTTACAGGTGAAAAATCATGTAAAACTCACCTGTTTTCTCTGCATTTCTACATGTGATTTTTTTTGAGCAGTGTTGCCTCTGGAGAAAACAATTATTACTGACTTTATCAAACCAAAATCATCTCTGTAATGATACACTATTTTAAACCTACATCTTTCACTTGATACTTCCTCTTTTCTTCCTCATCATTTAAAATGAGATCATTTTATAGTGTATTGTTAATTCCTTGAAGTTTTAGGGCTCTATAACATAAGAAAAGTCATAGTTCAGCTCTTTCACTATGCTCGATACAATAAGGATTTAAGTACTTTCTCCCTCTCAAACTTCTCAGTGAAAGAATCCTTCTCTTCCTTTGTCCTATCTTGACTGATGTTCTTATAGACTGTTTACAGGAACATGTTTTGTATGCAGTAGGCTACTCCCTTTTGAATGTACAAATAGCTACACTTTTTTTGTCACTAAGGCAAAAATGACTAAAATTTATTTTTTGTCATTAAGAATCTAATAGGTCACAAAACAGTCTGAGAGAATCCTGTCTGTCTGGTGCTTTGTTTTTGTAAAGAATTATTGGAAAAGCAGCTATTCTTTCTGAGGATGTATCATCAATAGCCTGCCTTTTGTTGCTAAGGTTAGCACTTGTGGGTGAATTACAGACTAATTATTTTGGAAAAGCATACAACACATGTGCTGAACTTTTGTGCATATGTTTGCTTAAATTTCTTTCCATGAGCTAACTCTGCTTTTGTATATAGTGTACTCTTGGACACATTCAAGTTACCCTTTACATTTCTGTATTACACATATACACTGTAAACTGGATATGACCACTGTTGTTTGCAAAAGACTCAAATTCATTTAGTGTAAGCTAGATTTTTCTGTTGTTAGCATGAAAATTGCTTTCTTAGATGTTTAGATTAATTTCTTTCAGAAAGGCAAGGAACTGACGTGATTAATACACTTGATAAGTGTTCTTCTTTGAATGCTTTGGAGGAACTGAGCCCCACTCTCATCTGCAAAGAAATCCAAGTTATCATGTTTTCTCATCTAAACAGTTGTAAAGAGGCTGTAACATTCTCACGGGCGCTTTGCAAGTTCTGTGGTATTCCCTTTATGGATAAGTGATTGTACCAGCACACTTTTCATTTGAGTACCTTTGTTGCAGTTTCAAGAACAAACATAGTAAGAACAACAGCAGTTTCCACCCCACAGCTGTTTTTCACTTGGAAATCAGACCACCTTTGTATTTTTACATATCTAATTATTTTCAAATATATAAGTGGCCCCAAGTTCCTAGGTCAAGCTTGTGTTTGACTCTTCTGATTAGGAAATACAGTTGCAGCTCCTTACCATCTGTAGAGAACTCCACAGACACAGTAGTAGTCAGTGAATCATCAACTCTAATCCTTCCAGCTTCTGTGCCACTTTCTGTGTGGACGTTCCTTGTGTCCAGTTCCTTCTCCCATGTATTAAGGCATGGGAACAGGCCCTAGCTATCTCACCCAGAGTGGTGAATTTATTCTAACAGCATTTACAGCCTTGAATAATAGAACAAAGGGATTACACTGAAAAGGTGATTTACAAATGTGCACCTATGAGCATGCAGACAGCATTGTGTATACAACTTTATAGTGCTGAGATTATGTATCTTCTGCAAAAAATGGTAAACACATACCTGTTTGTGTGCAGTGTAACGATGTATCATTTTTCCTAAGACAAAGATTTTTCTCTTGTCCACTATACACAAAGAGTAACAAATCTAACTTAAACTGTAAAAACTTTTCTTTTCAAAAGAAAGCAAAAACAAGTTTCAAAGAATTGGCTGAAATTCAAAGTCAGAGGACTTTGTGCATCATGTCTTCTGTAGGAATAATAAACTGTCCTGTTTGGCGTTGTCAGGCTGCAACAGCAGTAGTCACATCATCTCGATCCCCTGAAGCTAAGTTAGGATACAACACAACTTAAGAAGTTGCAATTCCTGTTTTCTTTGGTTTTATTTACAGTCATTCTGTTGTAACAGAACCTCCTGATTGCTCAAGTTTATGAAGCTTGCAGTCCTGCATACTGTGATTCCGGAATCTCACCCTGAGACCTCCCATGGCTGCCAGAGTCATGCTCAGCAGGAGCCAGGAATATGGACAGGAAGTCAGGTTCAAATAATTTTGTGGTTCCCAGATTCAGAACTAGGTTGACCAAGATTCCAAATGGAAATAGGAACAGCTGGGAACTTCTATGATATTTTTCAAAGAAAGAAATATGTCCTATGCATAGGGTTTTGGAGCTAGCCTGCAGGCTTACATGGCAGGGATATCTTTTAGAATTTCAAAGTAAGAGTTGAAAATAATGTGCATTTCCTATTCTGTTTCATGTATCTTTTCCATCACAGGAATCTTCTGAAAAATCTCTGGCCACAGTAAAATCCTGTATTTTGCAGAGTATTTCATTAGCCCCTCTGCTTTGGGCATGCAAAGTGTGGTCAACTACTTTCCTGCATACACAAGGAACAGGTGCACCATCTCAAAAAGCCAGAAAGGCCAGCAGGTTTCCTCTCCTCACCCAAAAGAGCAGACCTATTAGAGACTAGACCTGCTCACTTCTTAAATGAAGAAGTGTAGCAGAGCATGAATACACGTGCCTGAGGAACTGGTAATTTATGTTTTGGCAAGTAATAGAGACCTTTCTACTACAACTTGTCTACAGCAACTGCATTTTTATGTGATATGTATGACCTATAGAGTTCAGAATCTCTGCTAAGGAATCACCCACAGTAAAATGGTTTACATGCCAAAAGACTTTTAAAGTCCTTGTAGAGAAAATGGTGGCTGCTGGGCAGCATGATTCATCTGTATAAACCACATTCAGTAGTGAGACATAACTAGTTTTAACACTAGACTGTTCTGTAAAGGCAAGCAATGAAGACAGGGGTGTGGCATGTAAGGAAAAAGTTCTAACTGATAAAGAGGCCATGCTTGTATATATGGATAATTTGTTAAATTTCAAAATAGTTAAGATGTTCCTTTCAATACTAGTTTGAAAAATGAAAGTTTTATAAGTAGTATTTCCTTTAGAAAAAAGGAATCCAGCTGATTTATGTGAGTGCATGAGATAGTCACTTCAAAAGTATAGAGAAGTGTTGTCAAAGTTATGCATACCAACACGCCCATGACAAAGCTGTCTTTGAAACACGTCCACGTTGTACTTGAGATCTTAGCTTTTCACTTACATTGCACATCCAGAGTCATACTCATTGGCTCCTGACTTGTATTGCTCCACAACCACATACTTGGTCAATTCATTTCCAGCACTCACCATGGCCTCTCTCCTATGCCACACATCAGACATGGCTGGGAGGCTGATCTCCCTAGTGACCCTGCAACCAGCTGTCCTGCAAAATGATCATAAAACATGGAGAGACTGCGGGAGCTGAGCTGCACTTAGAGTGAGTTATACTGCGGGTGCTAACGCTCAGAGAAACAGTGCTCTAGCAGCATGCTCCTCTATTGCAGGCTAATAAAGCAGCCTCTCTTCTGTCACATGATGTGCCCCTCTCCATGTGACTTGATGCCTGAAGCCTTGTAGGCTTAGGGAGAAGTTGCCTGGTGAGTCTAAGAAGGAATGCTAAGGAAATCTCACTGCAGCATCTCCCTAATAACCATTTATTTCTATCTTGTACAGAATATCTCCAAGGTGGTAACACGTGCTTTCAGAAACAGCTTGAGACATTGGATATTATGCATACCTTGAACGGTAGCTGTCTGGTGTCAAGCAACAAACTTACTATTTGATTATCAGCACATAAAACTACTTTACAGAGCTGTCTGTTTCCCTGATGCTGGATGCTCTATATGGTCAGTGTCTGATGCTGCTCATAAACCGCCTGAGCACCACCTTGCTCTATGGCAAAACAATCCATCCAGAATGAGAATAAAATTAAAAGCAAACTCCCACTCCCTCTCTCCTCCATACAGTTGCAATAAATGCTCGGTATCAAGATTTTTCACTCAGCTTTACAGCTTTAGCTGTACTTATAAATGCTGAAGTCCCATGTTTCACGCATGCTGTGTTACAGCAAGGTTGTTGATTAAGTAGTTCAAAAGTTCACAAAGAGACATTTCACGGTTACAGCCAAAGACAACTTTACTAACTTCTGTTTCTTGGGCTCCTAGCAAAATGAAATCTCATCCTGTCCCCAAATTCTGGGAGATGCTGTGCATATAAAATGTCGTAACTTACCAGCAATGTCTATTCCTGCCAAAATATGTGGACTTCACTTGGAGGCAGATGACATTCAACATCTTCCAGAATTCAAATAAATAAAGTACAGGTTTCAGTTCAGATGAATAATCCTTTAGTCTGTTATTTTGCATAGCAGGACAACTTTTCATTAATTTGATAAGCTTTGCCTTTACAAGCACTTTTCTGTTTTTAGTAGAATAGAATAATAAAAAAATCAGTGATACGTCAACAGAGAAAAGACTGATTCATGGGGTCATACGATGCCGCCTTTGCAGTTATTCATGCAAGTACTGGGTAAAGCTCATGGAGCCAAAGTTTCACAGTTTCAGCATGAATTCACCCACAATTCACACCAGATGAATATAAATTGTCATTAACTATTTAATTGCTCTCTCACTTGGAACATTTCAACTGTCACACCAGAGATCAGGACCATTACCATGCAATTTTTTTATGAAAGTCACCACAAAAATTATTTGAGGTAGACTTTCATTGAAAGCAGTCATTATAGAGGTATACCATTATAAGCATACCATTATAGAGGTAATTTCTGTGTTCATTGTACAGAAAGGGATGGTTTGTGATGTTTCAGTCTGATCTCAAACATTCTTGCAATACAAACAGCTTCAGGTTCAGGCTTTTAGGTTTGATCTAACTTTTAAGTTTCTACCTCCCACAGTGATCATAACTCAGATAAATTAAAACTTAAGACCATCTAAGCAAACAAACTTGAATTTTCCAACTAGAAAACAGCATTTCCAAGTAGAGAGAAGACCTTTGGGTTGTTGAAAGGGCAAGGAATAACCTATGTCCCACACTGAAGGCTGAGGAAAGATAGGTCATCACGTTGATCAGAAAAGAGCGCAGTTATCTGTGAAGATATGTTTGCAAGAAAATCTCCAAAGAAGCAGTTAGGACATTTAGAAGCAGCCATGTTGCATTTTTGGTTCCTGCCATTTGACCCATGAGTACCTACTGGTTAATTCTGCTACGTGTATAATTTCCTCTGTGTAAAGACCACATTGTTGAGAATGGCTTGACAGGCAGCCTGTCAGTTCTGTTGGGACGTAATCCCAGGTTTCAAGAAGAGGTAGCACTGGTTGGAAGAAGAGGAGGAAGTGTCCTATAGTGAGGATGTGATCTTTTTTTTCCACTGGGAGAATAGACTGGAGAATGACAGTATGCCAAAGAGTGTTGGATATCTGATCTGGAGCTGTTTTGAGTTTGCGGAGTGGGCTGGGTAACAGGGTGAGCAATTCTGAGGTAGCACAGGAAAGATCCAGACATCAGTTTGTAATGGAAGCCTTGTGTTTCTGTAGGTACCTTAACTACACGTTCCCTGTAGACATATTTGGTTCAGTTGTGTCAGCTATGGGTAGGATTTTTTTTTCCCTCCTGGAGGAAGGAGAATCAAGTTTGGGGAGTTTTCTTTCTTGGCTTCAGTCGCTGTCTGCATAACATTTTCATTAATCACCTTATTTGCTCTAACAGAGGGTGAGTGGTGCAGCCGAAATCATCAGCTTGTAGCAGACAACAAATCAGCATGCTAGCCTGCTAGAACACGAGACTGTCAATGACTAAACAAGATCTCAGTCCAGCACATATATTTATCAAGGTCCATATTATTACTTTCCTTTTCAAGTTTTAACTGAACTTATTTGATAAAAACACTGTGTTTATTATTACACACATTTGGAGAGTCCTCCTGTAGTTCCTTGTCATTTTAAAAGGTTTGAATTGGCTCATCAACACGACAGAAAAAAGAACAAAATTCCACATACCTTCACTGATGTTAGATTCAGTTATGATTTAAGAGGCCAGACTTCTCTGACCTATACTGAAGATGCAAGCTTTGAACATAAGGAACCAAGAAAGCTCCTTCAACAACAAGTTTTTGGCTCAAGGCAAGAATTCTAGGCTGAAATTCCTTTGCTGGGGTGATGCAATAGGTCAGATTTGTTGATTAGCACTTAGATTTTTTGGTTTTGCAACCCCAGTATTCTTTTGGAGTATATTTATTAAAAAGTATAATTGACCAATGGAAAAGGAAAAATATCCCCCATCTTTTAGTTTTGTCATTCAGTAATAACCAGATGTGTTCAGAGGCTCTATTTATGGTGCATTTTTTTCATTCATTTTCTATTCACAATAGAGATTTTAATAACGATCCTCCTCTCTTACATTCACAGATCTGAGCAGAACAAATTAGAGAAATACAGTAATAAAGGGCTACTGCACTAGGACCGAGAGTCCCCCTCTTCACAGAGTCTGATACTTCAGTGTGGTTTGGAAATGACATATAACTAAGACACATCTTCCTCTCCCCAGAATTCATCACTTCATCATTTCTGCATAACACAATTTAATTATCTTGCATTTAGTGCTAAGTCAAAGGGTCAGCTATTGATCTCCATTCTTGGAACAAGCCACAGGAGAGACAATATTAAGTGGAAGTTGCTGTTCTTTTGGATTAGTGGCATTTCAGCTGTTTTACTGAGCACTACTCTAGGATTTAATGCCTCAGAGATAAGGAGACCCAGTAAGAGTTTTAGGCTTACTGATCAGAAATTACATACAGCAGTTGCAAGTGCTTAACTTTGTCAGAAACTCCAACATTTAGTTTGCATTAGTTTAGAACATAGGCTCTTTGACACTGAGGCTGTCACCTTACATTTTTCAAGAGGTAGGCCTGTCATTGCTACTCAGTAAAAGAGCTTTATTCATAGATTTCAGCAGCAGCAGAGGGAAAAAAAAATGCTGCTTTTGTAATAGGATGTGGCAAAAGTCCATCTAAACAAAGGCATTGCACTTCATGGAAGCATGATCAATAGAAGTTATTCCTGGGGGGCAGACGAGGTCCATTCTGCTCTGCACACTCACCTAGATATGGAAGTTGTCCCTGCTAGGTAGGATAGGTTTCCAACCTCATGGGTGTCCTAATAGCTCAGATGTTCCTCTTTTCTTAGATGGGAGGTCTCCATTTCGGTTGTGCATCAGAACTTTTGGGAAAGAGAGTGAAATGGTGAAGGTTAAGCTTTAGAGTTAAGACAGAATCAACAAAAAGAAAAGCACTAGATAACAATGATAAATCCACATAGAACTGTAAGGAGATTTATACCTTATCTTTGAAATTTCAGGCATTGTAAACACCATCTCATATAATCATGTTACTTTACCATTTTTCTGGCTGATGGATTCCTGCCTTTGTAAGAGGTGGCTGAATTTTTGATTACTCACAGTTTTACAGACTAAGAGGTATTGTTGTACTGATGGGGTGTTTAGTGTACGTGCGATCAGTGCAGTCACATAGCAAGACTACAGCAAATACAACAGAGTTCACTGGCAAGTTGTCCTTTAACTATGTCAGTTAAATCCAGCAAATTGTTTAGTCTTTTTTTTTATTTCAGAAAAGCTGTGATAGTGTCATTTTTTCATTTCAGATTAAGATTGTCAATGTGGTGAAAATTGGCCCCAGACTCAAAGGAATTAAAACAAGAATTAAAACAAAAAAACCACCCTAAAATTAGTAAAATATTTTGGCCAACCAGAAATAAAATTACTTTGTGCTTCTTGGTTTGCTGAATTCTTCTGCAGTTCAAAGGTGTTTTTTTTCAGTTGAACAAAAAATAAGTTATCTGCATAGCTCTAGCCTTTATTTCACTCTTTCATTCAAAACTTTAGCAAAGGATGTAGCAATATTTCTTTTTATTAAATTTATGGCCATTTCATTTTAAAGACAATTTGCTGTAAGATTTATTTTCCAGATCCTGGAATATAACTTTCAGTTATTTACTGGTTTGTGTGAAGTGGTCTAGAACTAGGCATTAGCTGGGGGTGGAACTTAGAGCTTAATGTACTGAACACACAGTGAGGCTCTTAGCAGAGATAAAGCGAGAACCAAACAGGAGTCAACCAGGACTTAACGTTGTAGGCAGAAAATGACTTGGTAAAGATAAGTTCAAATTTCAGCTTCATAACTCACTGTGCAAAAATGCAGGATAAAAACCATGGTTATTTTAAAAGTGCTAAGCTATAGAAACTCACACAGAGCAGTTCAGCTTGGACATCCCAGTTTGAAAAGGGATTCAATAAAGCCATGGAATACATATTTTAGACAACAGAAAAATTATGTGATGGAGTGTCCCAGGAAAAAAAACTCCAGATGTAAGAAGTCTACAATGATTCTGTCTTGACAAAAGAGAAGGTGATAAAGTAGCTAAAATTATTATAAACTGAGAGATTTTAGACATTATTGAACAAGTTTGAATAAAGGCTTAGAATATTACTGACAGAATGTAATCTGTTTAGAAAAAAAAGAAAAAGAAAAGGAGAAAGATTGCTTCTTATTAGGGCGAGAGTGAGTGGTAAGAACTTTAAGAAGGACGAGATAGCTTCATGGAACATACCAAATCAGTTATTTTAGTTCTTGGGTGGACCTGACTGTGGTTAAAGCTAGGGGAGGAGTTTTGCACTACTTATACTTCTCTGGCATTGAAGCCATTATCCTTGTAGTATCTGAATTTGTGTTCTTCACTTGCTGTTTAAGTTGTTCTAGTTAGCTGTGGTTATACAGATATGCTGCTAGCTCTCTTCTTCCTCAGGCAAACACCAAACTCAGCAACATCCCCTCAGCTTACCTTCATCCTTTATTCTTCTCTGTCTTGAATCAGCCAAGGTGGAACACACCACTGAGAGCAAGCTGCCCCCAATAGGAACTCTCTTCCACAGGAACTCTCTTCAAGCTGATCATCTCCTAGTTGCTTCTCACAAATGGGTCAGTTCCTGGTTGACAGAGCTCTAGCCTCACCCACCACCCCAACCACCATCACCTGGGGGAAGTTGGGGCCTCACACAGGTGGACCAGGTTCTGCCTCTGGGGCCTAAACCCACTTGAGGAACAAAACACACTGCTGGGTTGTGACTCATCCATAGGTCAACTCCAACTCGGGGCCCACAGCCCAGGCCCCAGCACTTCAACAGATAAATCACATGGTGTAATCTGTGCTCCGAGATGGAACAATACAAGCACTTCCAGAGCAAACAGCAACACACAGTCGCTTAAAATGTAAATTTGCTGCTTGGAAATTTCCCCTTCAAGAAATGTTCATATATATCTAAATAACTCAATGAAAATGTTAAGGTACAGAAAATAAACCAAGGATTTAAATAATGGATATTCTGGTAGCTGTTGCAGTGCCTGCTCAGTAGTACTTTCCTGTGTGTGCAAAAAGCACAAGACGCAATAATTTATCAATTCATTGACTGAAATTGTTAAGATTAAAATAAAGATGCCCACATTTTAAGGTGAGGTTGTACTTGATGCCTGGATCCATGCTTGCTGGAAATCTGAGAACTGCAGTTCCTAAGAAAAGGTCACACCGCAGATAATGGAAGTAGCAGGAATACGCATGCCTGTCAGCAGATCTGACTGCAGCCCAGCTCCTTGTTACAGTGTGTCCTGGGCACTGCTGTGTCCCAGCATCTAGTAACACGTGAACTCTGACTGAAGCTTTTCTTGGATTTGGGCATTCATACCACACTTCCATACTGGGTTTCTGGTGTCTCCTGACAGTCACAGTCACCCTATAACTTTTCTTTTCACTGAGAACATTACTAAGATGTCCTCATTTTCCTGGAACTAGTCAAGCTTAATATTGCAGAATTTGCTACCTCAGTTAGATATGCTGAAGATACTCAAAAGCTGTTAGGCAGACACAAAAGCAGATGCAAAACCCATTATTACATTTGGCTTGTTTGGTTATGAGATACACCACCCCACAATCATTAATTTAAAATTGACTGGTTACAATTTATAGGAATTTGGAAATGTGAGGCTTTGGGATTTTTGGATCCCTTTTTAAGTACTTGATAAAACGCCATTCATCTAACATCAAAGCTATACGTTATTATTTCTCTGTCAGAAGGTTAAGGACTTGGGTTTTGGCTCTGCAAAAGGACTTGTTTATAAACAAAAGAATAACAAATGAAAATATTCGTAAATACATATCAGTGCTATTGAAGGATGACCTTTTCTCTTTCTTTTAAATAACAGCCAGTTTCAAGGAACAGTCTGCTTGGCTGACTGTTTTTTCCCAGGACAGCATTTCCTCTCTTGGAGGAAGGCTGCTTCAGTCACATCTCTATTTAACTGTCTGCACCTCATCCTCCCCACCCAGCCTGCTGATCTGTATTTCCAAATATACCCTTAATTATGTTTATGAAGATGTAGAAATATAAGAATAGCATATAGTAGCATGTTCAGGCTTCTAGTCTGTTTTCATAACAATGTACAATGCTGTTCTGTGAAGTGGCAGAACAGATTAAAGATCACAGAAGATTGTTTCTGGCTTACTCTTTCTGGTTTTGCAGGCACTCATGGAATTCTCAGGATATAAGTTTCCTTGCTACTGCATGGCCTTCGCACATGCTTGAAGTTTCTAACACAATGTGCAGAGCTACAACATGAGTTGAAAAAATAGCCCCTAGTATGTGGTTTGACTTAATATTCTAATCTGTAGGGCAGTGGATATCACCTTTCAAATTGTTCAGATACAATTGTCTAATCTTTGCAGTGTAATTCTGAAAATAGTTGGTATCACAGGTGTCTCAGCCTGTTTTGGTATTTCATTCATTAGTAGGCTATTTGTTAAGCACACTCAGGCCTATGCAGGACTTAGTATCATTTTTAATTGCTATTCAAATACTGGATATCATACATATGAATTGGCAAAGCAGGAAGTGGATTACTCCAGGGCCTGTACAGGAGCGGCACTACATAGGAAAGGAGTCCTTAAAATTATATGTGCACTGGGGGAAAGTATGGTACAAATCAAGCTTAGTAGACACCAGATCTAGTTCCACCATCTCTGTTGTTTTTGTTTTCGCTAACTACATAGTTGCCTCAATATATAATGATTGACAAATGCAGAATAATACAAAGGACCTTTATATAATATCCTAAGAAGTGTCTGGCTCTACTTGCTTCTGAATCCCTTCCAGCAAGAGAGATGCATTTTTTTAATGCTGTTTTGATAGCCCAGGCAACTCTACGTTCCTTTGGCAGAGTGCTCTGGCAGACACCATACACAGCATGAGTAGCTAGGTCTGTGCCACTGACATGAATCCAGAAGCCAGTACACCTGCAGATCTCACGCATGTCTACTCTGTGAGCACTGCAAGTTCCTTAATGCAGCTTTACACACATTTTTTTCTTTGAACTGGGTGGAGTTCAGAAAGAAGCCAAAAATGTTCTTGCTTGTGTAACTTGCAGTTGAATTTAATTCTCAAATGTGATGTTTTTCCATCAGCTTGTGTAACTCTAAACATAAGTTATGTGATGTCATGTGCTCTGGCAGAGGAGCTAGAAAGATTACAGTTCAGGGGGATTTGGAAGATGGAAATCCAAAACTATTTTAAACTGTAAAAAACATTAATTTACTATATTTCTTATCTTTCAAAGGCATCTCTTGCCTGCTTCTCTGACGAGTAAAGAAGCCTAAGCTGCTTTTTGATTCCTTTATTTTCAAGCATCTTTATCTTTTGGAGACTTATCTCTCTTTGAGACCTGTTACTAATGCTCATAATGCACAAAAATGCTGCTGCTGCCAAGGCATAGTGTTAAGACTCTCAATATACATAGTCACACACTTGACATGTTTCCTGTGCTATTTAAGATATTTGACAATGTTTCCATAGGATCAAATTCTGCAGTCATTGTATAAAGGTAAAATTCTGACTTCAGCATTGCCTAAGATGGAGCTCAAAATCTTTACTGTGTTGTGTACAGCCACTTCAGTGGTGAAAGCTCTTTGTTGATTACAACATGTCCATGGGTGACTGCTTATGCAAGAAGGTTGTACTGTGGCTGCATGTTCCCTAATGAGATTAGGCAATCAATTCATATAATCTCTCATTCTGTTGATTGCTTTACTGCTGGTAAAAGGACATTTATATAACTTACCTGCACCAGAAAACCACATCCCTTCTGTCTGAGAGATGAGACTGACGACAGACTGTGAATTTCCACGTATGGTTTTGGAGCAGCAGCTAGGTCTTGTCTTAATTAATACCCCGCAGCAACTTTGTTCCAGACTGTATACTAAATTTATGAACAATGACAACTCTCATATCTTCACACAAGGCAACCAGCATTTCCTCACAATATAGCTTTTCTTTGAGGAGGTATTGCTAAACCGCAGCAAAGCTGGGAAGTGCTCTAGAGAACTTACTACCACTACTAGAGTGATGCCAGCTGTCAGAGAATGCATGGAGGGGAAAAACACTTGGGCCAAGAAACTTAAAGCAACTACCAAGAAGATAGCAAATTAAAACTAGAGAGGACTGAGGGGAAAAAATTGTTCCTATGAAAGAGAACAGGGGACAGTAGAGAAATAGTGGAGGAAAGGCTACATTTTCTTTGGCTCAGCACCGCAGTCATCACCACTATCATCAACAACAGCAAATTAGGCAGGTGAGTAGGAACCTCCAGATCTGATGTGCGGTGAGGAGAGGGGGAGATAAGTTGTGCAATACATTTTTCACCTGACTGTTAGTGCGGGATAAGACAGATCTTACCCAGTCCTGCTCTGGAACCTCTGCTCTCATTAGGACCTGGATGGTCGTGCCTACTGCTGGTTACCAAATGCTACATGTAGAAAAGAGCAACTAATGTCATGCTAACTAATCAGCAGAAAAGGTACCATTTTCTTTGTGCTTCATGGTATTGACAACAGCAGAATCAAAACACTGCATGTTAACACTTGCCTTCCTTGTCTGAACACAGTCATTTCCCGAGGCTGTCCTTCTAGTGAAGAACATTTGCAGATGCCATTTGTAAGGAAAAAAACCACAGAGAAAATTAACTTTGGCAATAGAAACATCCAAAGGCCATTGCCTTACCAAAAAACAATGTCATAGCTTGGGGATAAGAAACTTCAGTTCTGCAGGCAATATCCAGATGTCAGACCATGTCTCACTGCCCTTCTTCCCAAGGGCCTCAAAGTCCTCATAGAAATATATTTGATGTATGACCAAAACACAGGGAGAAGGCTAGTGAATCTCATCACGTAGGTTGGCTTTCTCACTAACTGAAAGCAGTCCTGTTTGTTTTAGATGCCTTTTGCAGATCACTTAGGAGGTGGCATTCGTGGTTCTCTGTATGAAAACCTCCCTTGTGTACTGTACAGATACAACAATTGCATTATGCCTTGTAGGTGTAACCAATGAAATCCACAAAATGTGCTTAAGAGAAAATGGTCTAATGAGTTTTTCTCCTAAATAATCAGGGAAGTATCAGGGACCTTGCCTTCTCCATGTTCTTGAACAAAATCCTATATAGAAAAAGAACTGTCTGTTCACTGAGACACTATTTGAGATTTGGCTGAAGCATCTTGGAGGTTTCATAAGCAGAAGGAAAAAGAACCTAGAAATCTCTTTTTCTGAGCAGGAACCTCCTAAGTAGATTCTGAAGATAATGTTATGGCCAAACCTGTGAATTTAGAACAGCTTATTGGCTTCTGAGATTGAAGGCTGGCTGGGGTCAGTTTTGCTATAAAGACAATTTAAAATAAGGTGTATTGAATTTCTTCAGGAGATGAATCAATTTATTTCCTATTTGGTTACTGTATGGAGAACTTTTATTTCTTACTTTGGCACAGAATTTTTATGGCTCTCAGGGCCCTTTGAACTAGCTATTCAGCAGTAGAAAGATTAAGATTAGTGCAAGTAGGACGTTATAAAAATTGGAACTACAAAGAATGCTAACACCATGTATTCACAAAAGAGTAAGATGTTCTAGATTAGTAACGAATAAAGAATATGATGTTCAGACTCAGTGACAGTAAGAACCAAAGCAATATACAGAAGTAGTAGACAGCACATTAGTGACTTGATGTTTTCATTTTTAACAAATGAAACTAAGGATGGAAACGAATGGTTGCTGAAGGCTACGCAGCACATCAGTGATGCAGCTGGGAATAAACTGCAGATACACATCTACCCAACAGTGCTAGTTCTGTCTGTGACCTGTGCTCATCTCCAGTGCTTGAGTATCTCAAGGCTGCACATCTACCACGGTGCCCAAGTGCAGACCTCCAGCACAGCCCTGGCACAGGTGTCTGGCCCTGTGAGAGATGCTTCCTATGCCTGAGATCTCTTGATCTGCTATTTCTTTGAGCTCACTGGTCCTATCTTAATCATAAGAGGTCATGGGATTTAGGGTAGCTATTGATAGAAGGCTGCTTCTTTCAATGTGGCACACTGACCTAGTTTAAATACTGTGCTCCCTGTCTCACTTCTAAATGAGATCTAAGGCAGAGAACAAGAGAACCCGTTGTACTTTGCAGCTAATGCAGAAAACACAGGCATGGCTGTGGAGAATACAAGGTGAGAGCCTCACTTCCAGTGCCTCGAAATTGCTGTTTTGCATTTTCACTGTAATTGTTTTTAAATAGCTGAAGAAAGAGACTTCATCACACCTTCTCAACTTCAACATTGAGTCAGACAGACATAGGGACAGCTTGGAGGAATAAGTGAAAGTTCCATAGTGATCAGTACAGATATTGACAAAGTCCACAAGTCCAACCGACTACAGGAGATACGAAATGTGACATCTAGGAAAAGGATCAGGAGTCCAGCATCCCTGAAGATCCATCTTATGCGATCCATCAAATAAGGTAGCACTAGTTTCATTTACAGTCCTTTTTAATGGGCTGGAATACCACAGTGGCCTCCTTCCTCTCTGGCAGAGAGTAACACCTCCATCTAGTTAGTGCCAAGAGGCACCTACCTTGCTCCCAACCTTTTTGTTCTAATTTTTACATGCAAAAAACCCACAGAAGACATTGCTAGCCCTCTTAATCATGCCATGTTTGCTTCTTGCAGGTGAGCGGCCTTTTGAATGCAGCTGGCAAGGATGTAACAAGAAGTTTGCTCGCTCCGATGAGCTAGCCCGCCACTACCGCACCCACACTGGAGAGAAGAAGTTCAGCTGTCCTCTCTGTGAGAAACGCTTCATGCGCAGCGACCACCTGACCAAGCACGCCCGTCGCCATGCCAACTTCCACCCCAGCATGCTCAAGAGGCGAAGTGGCAGCAGCTCAAGAACAGGGTCTGTCAGTGACTACAGCCGCTCAGATGCCTCCAGTCCGACGATTAGCCCCGCCAGTTCCCCATAGACCTACCTGCACTGGATGTCAGCACTTTGCCTCTAATCCCTAACCCGGAGTTTTGTTTGTGTTGCACACATTTAAAAAACTCTGTTGCTTCCCCTCCTCAGCTCCCCACCGCCCCCCTCCCTTTTTTAAAAAAAAAAATCAGTAAATAGCTGCCTCCCACTGCAATTTCCAGTCCAGTTTTCTTTACCCAGCCATGCAAGTGGCTGTTCTAACCTCATGGACAGACAGACTTACATGTTACACTTAGTGACTCCTGCTGTCTCAATATTTCATACGTTTTGCAACCATTTACAGATCCTCTTGATTATTCTTTATAAGAAGATGAAAACATCTAAAAAAAGAAAAAAAAAAGCCCACTTAATTCACCTCAGGTGTCCGAGTAGTTTTGTAAGACCGGATTGCACAACATGAGCATACATACACTTACAAATCAACTGTGTTGGATTGTGTCCCCCTTCTCCTTTCTCAGGGATGGATATTTATGTTACACAATAATTACAATGAAGACACACCCTAACCGCAGCCTTACTCTGTAAATATATTTGCACTCAGAAGCTTTTTGTTAGGTTCTTTCACACTGGGGAAAAAAAAACAAACAATACAAAACCCAAACCAGTACTGGAATGTAGTACCAGACTCTTCCATTGTTTGTTTTCCTGATTACATACCTACATTGGGAAGTGTCCAAACAGGAGTCTTGCCTTTCTTTAAGCTGCCCTCTGCTTTTTGTAGCAAGCTGTCTTTTCACTTCATGCTGAAGATGCTCCAAAACCAACTTCCTATTGCAAAAATCTCTGTGAGGTTGATAAACTTGTTTGTTTCATGCTATATAAAATCCTGAGAAAAATACTCTAAACAAGATGCCTTAAGTAAATAACCTAAATCATGAGGAAACATATTTACACTGGGTAACATTTTATTGCAAGGTGGCATGCAGTCTCAGAGGTATTCTGTCATCACTCTCCAAGTTGTTAAGCTGTCTGCACTGCCAGCTCAGTATGGGACCAGCAGAATATTCAAACCAAACCACATTGACTTGAACAATTTTCTTTATCCTTTTTTCCTTTTTTTTTATATGAAGTATGAAAATAGCATAGCTGAACTGCTGCCCAGCTAAACTTGTATCAAGGTACCTACCTACTGTACAGTTGTATCTTAGCAAGACACAGTTTCTGTATCCTGTTGCATCACAGTTGTGGTCACTGATAAAAGGAAGCAAAAATCCTAAGATGTCTTCTGACTGGAAAAATAAAATATGCATTTTTAAGTTTTAAAGTAAAATGACATTTTAGCTCAGCAGTACAAGTTTCTCAAAAGTACACATACCAGCATAAAATAAAGTGCTCTCATTACTGCTTAATGACAAAAAGGGAATCTTGGCTAGTTCTCAATAACTTTCACATATTTGACACTAGAAAGCAAACTAGGAGGTAGATGTTTATTTTAGAAAATATAACAAAAGACAAGGAGCATTGTGATGTACGGGAGACCTCACTGGCAGCAAATACACTTTCCTTGTTTTGGCTTGGTCTGATGGTGCATATTATAAATTTAGGTCCTTTTGATTCTGGAATTGCTGGGTTTTTATTCTTTTTACTGGAGGGCATAAATGCAGTTAAGTGTAGAATGGTGAAAAGAAACTATGTCAAACCTGCCATTTGATATCAAGTGAATGCCTCCAGATTCCAAATGAACTTGTATCTTGCTGCTTTGCATTGATCCAATTTTGAAAGTTTTTATTGTACTGTATGTTAACTGTGAGAGGCTAATATAGATTTCCAAGTAGTTTAATAGGTACTTCCATAATACTTACATTATTCCTAATACTATGCATTCTATTAGTTGTATGGATAAGCACTTAAAGACAGTTCAAAGCGCAGATATTTCAGTATTTTTTTATGTGTTCATTTGCTTCAGATTTCACCTCTATAAAAATCACAATTTTCCCCTTTTGAATTGGAAGTCATGTGAAGCACAATTCTACTGCTTCATTTCACAGAAAATGAAAGAACATCATAAGGTGTTTTTGCAAGACAGAAAATATTGTTGAGTTTGTGATGAGTTGCCTAACCACTGTGAGTCAAGGGAAAGCCAGATCTGTGTGCCTCTACAGACTTCCTCTTTGCCGGTTTTTTCCTGGTTTTTTGTTTTAAATCTCATCTACTGAGATACACAATTTTAACAACTTGATACAATTCAGGTAACAGGAATTCACATTCCAATCATTTCTGTGACTGCTAAAAGTGCTCTTGTGCTGTAGTTAGTAAAGAGGCATTTAAGATAACTAGCTAAAGGAATTCTGAAGGTCAGCTCTGTCTTGTGCACATCCTTCAAAACAAGTAATAAACACATTTCTCATTATCATTATACCTTAATAGAGGGACTGGGGGGGAAGGAGGGAACCAGAGTTAAAAAGAGAACAAAGTATCAACAAAAATCATAGGTGTCATGCTCCAAATTCAGTTTGTTGTAAAGTCATCTTTTCCAACAAGAGAATAATTTAATCTTTAGCAAAGGAGGAACCTCTCCAGTCTATGTATTTAGGGCATAATAATTCAGCATGAATCAGTAAGTGCATTACAATCAAGTTGCTTTAATAGTCAGGAAAAATAATATTTGCAGCAGGTTTTATTAGTACTGAGATTATGGGATATAGTGATTATGGGGCAATCTATTCTGAGTGACACAAGAACTATGTAATTTTTAACTCAAACATTAAACATTTTATGTATATTCCTCATAGTTATTAGTAATAATTATCCAGGTTTAAGCAGAAAAAAAAAAATAATTGTTTCAAAGTCAAATTTTCAGTTCAGCCAGTTCATCTAATGAGAATGCTATGACACTATATAGTCAACATAGCTACACTTTCAGGAATTTCTCTGAAATTTGTTGTTAAAGCTTTTTTTCCCTACATCTTAGTTGTAAATACCTCAGAGTGGCTGACAGTCAAATTACTGTGTTTTAAAATCCTAGCTACACTTTCATTAAATGTTTAATATATGATAGCTTTAGTATAAAATGATGAATTCCAAACCACTAGTAGTTTCCAAAACTGAATGTGAACAAAACTTCCTTTAATATTTTCATAAGGAAAGAGAGTGTTTGGTGTTTTCTAGCATCTGCTAGATGCTAGAAAAGAAGCAGAAGCACCAGCAAGGTCATAAGACTCCATTCTCACGATGGTTCCCCTCTGGAGTTTTGCAGATATGAGAAGTCTGAACAACTCAAATTATGTTTTGAAACATGGCAGCTTATCCAAACTAACCTCAGATTTTAACCCTTTTGTTGTTTCACCCATCAGTGTAACCTAAAACAGTCTCCTGGCATAGCAACAAACTGCACACTCTGGCCAGGTGCAGATTTTGGGGCAGTCCTCCATTTGGAGGAGCGTGCATCTCTCCTGCCTCCTCCCTTCCCCATGCCATCCGTTGAAGTGAACCCCCACAAACTACAAAATGCCTTCCTTTTTTTTTTTTTCTTAAATTTCAGAATATAACAACAGATTTATTATTAAGAAAGCCCTGAAAATTTGCTTTCCTCCAGCCCAGATTCTAGCTTTGTCTCTTAAAGAGTTGAGCTTAACTGCCTTGCTATAGGCAAAGGGTGCACCACCACTCCTCAAGTGAAACTAAAGGCGCTCTTAGAAACTCATTCTCCCCTTCCATTAACCTCCTCCTGTGCCAAGGCCTGAAGCGGATTAATGGCCACACGAATCCAGTTTTCATCCTGCTCTTTAGAAAGCAGTCCTGCTAAACTCTGGGCAGCTAGATTTTATTGTGAGAATTGTCTATATCTGCAAATTAGTTGTTACTTGCTTTTATAACATATGCATAGTATCTGTTTACATTACTGAACTGCAAAGGTATATTTGTGACAAGTCATCAGAAGCCTCTGTTCATGGTAACCTAATTCCTGTATGTATCCTACTCTCTTTACTGCATTAACCCTTGCAGTAACTTTTCGCTGTGAGAGCCTCTGTACACCTTTAAAACCTCATTATCTTCTATGCAGACGTTCAGTGCTTTCCGTGTTCCGTGCAGCCAGGTGCTGAAGGGCTGTGTGAGGAGCTTACCTGTTTCAGGCTATTCACACACACAACTGCTTTTCTCCAGTTCTTTGCCATGAGTTCTAGAATTTGTACTGTGTGAAGTGCATTGTTATTTTGGGGAACATGGTGTGTGAAGAAAGAATAAGGAAACTGAACTCTGCCTACTTAAAGCTTGCCTTTTGATTGCCATTGATTTATATTTTCATCAGTCATCAGGTGATGCCTACAAACTGACTTTCAGGTGCTCTTTTACCCCATCACACCATCTGTTTGTGCACTGGGTGCTAACATACAGTCTATATCAATGAATGGTATGATGAACACATCTGTAATTGTAACTCTTCTGGGGTTAAAGTTATAGCCTTATGGAGAAGAAAGTAACTGAGTTAGACTAGTTTATCCCATAAGCCAGAACACAGAATGCAAAAGCCCATCCACTGGTATAGGTTTATATATATATATATATATATATGGATTTATATATGCATATGCACATATATAGAAATACATATGTATGTGTATATTGTATAGTGTGTGTGTATACATAAATACACAGCAGTGTGTATACTACACAACAAATAATGAAGGGATGTCTACAGAGCAAAAATAGGTATCCATTTCATTATAACTAGGGATGGGTCTGAACCAAAATCCCAGATCCAAACACCATTGCATTTGGAAAGTTTGAACCTGTTTTTGGAGTTTTGTGGTTGAGTTTCATCTCTGGTTACAGCTGCAGTTCCTTGTGTATATATGTGTTCTGGGGGACGTGTGTGTGCGCACACGTGTGCTCCTTCACAAGCACACGCCTGTGTGGGTGACAGAGAATGTGTGTGCCAGTAAGCGTGCACATGTTTACATACATACTTCCAGCTTTGGTGAACTGAAATGTTACTGGAGCCATCTTCACTTGTACAGTTTTATCAGCAGCACATGTGTGCTTCCATGGGTCACTTTTCAACTCCTGAAATCACTACATTGAAGTATTACGGTTGTACAGTTATATGTTCATCTATTCTTGCTCTGCTGTAACTTTTATGTATTTTGTACTGCATAGATTATATATTGTGATAATGTCCTATGCAACAATAAAAAAGGAAAAAAAAAAAGAAAAAGAAGGAAATTAATAACTGTAAAATGCCGTCTTAACTTGTATGCATGGTTAGTGACGTTTATTTTCCAAAATAAAACTTATAACTATGAAATATTTTCTCATGATTGCCTTCTCTATGTATCAGTTAAAAAGCATCAGCTGTTAATATTTCTGCTGCTTGTTTGAGGCTTGATATCTTGTTTGATATCTTTGTTTAAATTTCACCCTGTGCTATTGTTTAATTGGATCTTTTTTAATCACTGAATGTTTCTGTGATGTTTGTTTTGTACACTCTTCTGCTTTAACTAGTATTTTATAGTTGCATAGTGGAATTCCTTTCTCAAAGCTGGTACATACTGCGTTTTTCCCTACAAGACGGTTATGGGATTAAAATGCATGACATAAAGGTCAGAGAGGCAACCATCCTTTCCTTGAAAGCCCAGTTCTTTGCAAATTTCTGGTATCATCTCCACAAGTGGCAATGTCCTACCAAAACAGTTATTTAATCTCACAGCATCCTGAAATGGTCTTTCCTAATTTTAAAGAGCATTGAAACACAAGAGATTTGAGTGACTGTTGAGGACATGAGGCAGATGTATGCCTTTATCCTCCTCTGAAAGTAACAGCACACCGCCAGGAGAACAATGTGCCCTATAATGATTATCTGTCTATAGAACATTAAAACTGATTGCAAAAATAAATTACAGCAGCGAACTACTATTGAAAGCTAAAAGATCCTTACTAAGCTAGGGGCAATTGCGGGAATTATTTTAAAATCAGCACATTTTTCTTGCAGGGTCACAAAAACTTCAAAGCAAGTAACTCTGAGAGCCATTATCTGTTACAGCAGGTTTCCCCACGTATTCATGACAGTGTTGAACAGTCAGTGCTATTCACTACCTCTGACCATGCGCCAGTTATCTTGTACTTCTCTATGTGTCTGATCAACTGCCATTTCATAACTTACACAGAGCAACCAGCTACATCACATAAATGGTGAACTATGTTAATATGGTATTTAAGGGCTTGTTAGTTGCTTTTTGCCAGCTTGTTCCTATGGAAAGGGTGTGACATGTTTAACCTCTGCTGCTATCCAGGTTTTTGACCACTCTGTCTGAACTCACTGTTTGTACTAAGGGGGGACAGTGGTGAAGGATCTTTATTCATTGATGCAGGAGAAAGCTGATACAGACTTTCCTCCTCTGTTTTGTGAATAAATGAATCTGAAGTCTCATGACTTGAAAATACAAGTTACACAACACTTCTGGGCATGGTCTGGTTGTAAAAATAGGCCCTGAAAAGTAGCATTTCTGAAGTCTTCCTACATGAAGGATCAGCCTTGTGTTTGAGAACTGAGCAGCCAAAGACTGTTTTCTAAACTTTCTATAAGAATGAAAAGACAAACAAATCCTTCTAAAAGCATATGCCTTTTCAATTTAAGTATGGAGTTGTTGCCTGGGTGCTGTAATGTTATGTGGCTCTCCACCCAGACACCCACACTCTGAAATGTGTATGTTAATACATTCTCACCTGCAAAAGGAACTTCTCCTCTCGGGTTGCTAAATGTATGGGTTTCTGTCTTGCCTGTGGCTCAGCATTTGCCGTGAAATGTTCATAGACTTGTCAGTAGTCCCTCAGTTCAGAAGAGAAGTGATAACACTACTAGGATTAGGATGGGATTTTCCTATTTACATTTACCTGTGTATCGTTTCTGGCTTCAAAGTAGTCAGTCCACCTTAAGGTTCACTGCCCTAGCTTCTTAAGGAACCACACCCATGGTGAGCTTTGCTAGTTTACTGCAAGAGCTTGAAGCAACATAAATAGTCAGTCAATAGAAAAAGAGAGAAAAGCAAGAAAAAGATGGAAATAAAAAAAAGCTAAGAATAACAAGACAAGCTGAGTGTTTGTAGCAGCTGACCAGAAAGGCTCATATGGCACCAGAACATCCATGGGGCTTCCTAAAGAACTTCAGAACAAACAAGCCCGGCAGCATCTCCAAAGATGACCAGAGACCACATCGTCTTTTCTAAGAGCAGCAGGGGAGGGAGCTAAGTCAAACAGTAGTTCAAACAGGCAAGCACACATCTACCTAGCTACAGTACGTTGCTGGCACAGCTAGGTGCATGGAGAGAGAGGGGAGGATGATCTGAATAGATTTCTCAATCCATGCACCGGACAAGGGAGGGGAGTCTGGATGCCCAGACATCTGAGCAGCAAGAGGGGAAGAGGGAAGCATGAATGAACACTGACACTGGGAGCCGGCTTGGTGCTTTGGGCAACTCAGAGAACAAGATTACATTAATCAAGTCTGGAGGAAAAAAAAAAAGTGAAGAAAAGAGATCTGAGAAAACCCAAGTGAGGTTTCAGGCAAAAAAAAGACCCCAAAAGCCCTCTAACAAAACCTAGACAGTGAGCTTAGCAATAACTCTACCTCACCAAAAGAAAACAGCTCTGGAGTATAATTGCTGCCTCATCACAACTGTAAATAAAGGATCAACCCATCCTACCTGGTTGGCACTGGCAGGAGTTAGATTTAATCTCTGGCTCCCACTGGCTGGAACAAACATTCAACAGGAAAAGAGGGGTTGACATCAGGGGCTTGGCTAAGCGAAGCTTGAGATGCTGCTGCTGGCAGGTCTCTGCTGAGCTGATGTCACTAGATAAAGGTGCCTGCCTGAGCACACCACAGCAGGTCTGAGCCTGCGGCACCAGCACGGGTGATCTACACCCCAAAGGGTCCTAAGGGCTCACACTGCCTTCTTCAGAGCTGGCCCAGGTGTTCTTCCCAAGGCCTATCCAGTGCTACTGGGACGCCTCCCAGAGGGAAGGTGCTATATGCCAAGAGGGTGGATGAGACATCACCTTTGAGAAAAAAGGCCCAATTGAAGGACAAGAGAGATGGTGCTGGTTGGAAAGAGTTTCTGGTGTATGGCAGCATAGTAGGAGGAATGAGATGAAAAAACATGGGAAACAGATGAAGGGTGCAACAAATAAGGAAGGGAAGGTAAAGAGGGAGAAGATAAGTACAGAAAAATGAGAAAGCAGTATAAGGTAGAGAAATTTTATGTCATTTTCTAGAGAGAAAAAGAAAGGCCTAAGGTGCAGAATCCAAAAGGGGATCTAGAGGAAGGAGTAAGATAGCCAATATGGTAGTATTTCCAACAGACTAGAAGGTAAGGCATGTCAGTGTGTAATAAACAGACTGTGTGTCTTTAAGAGACCAATGTTTGTGTTTTCCCATGCTCTCCTATTGTGGAAATAACTTACTGAGTCATTTCTCTGATCCTGGAGACAAACTGAACAGACACAAAACATAACAAAACAATAGCAACGGGAAGAGAGAAATTCCTCCCTCCCCCTTCCACCACACACGCATTTTACGTCAGCGATCTGAACACACTCAAAGCCTCTGAGTGGAAGAGAAGACAAGGCGCAGACCAACAATGTTGTTTGGTACACATTTTTTGAATTTTTTTCACTTTTTTCCACCACTGCATAAACAGAACATGAAAGCCACACTTCCCCAGTCTGTTACTTTTAAATATGTTATCCAGTTCTCTTTGGCTAAAAGTCTTAACTTCCAGATATTCCAGACAGAGAGCTGCAAGAGAAATTTGCTAGCTCTTGTAAACTTCAAAGCTTTGCACTTCAAAGACCCTGCAACTTTCCTCTCGTGCCCCACCCTCTGCAAACAAGATGTCGTTTGGGCCTCTCTCTCAAAATGCCACACTTGGAAGCTCACGTGTGTCTACAAATCAACATCACAAATAGGATCTTCCCAGAGGGGAGTAAATGAGATGGACACCCCCTCAAGTGGCTGGCCCCAAACCCAGGCTGTATCACAAATTTCTACACCAAAATGGAGGATCACCACTGATCAGACCCAAGATGAGTCCATTTGCTCTGTTTCTTCCTTTAGCCTCTGGTACTGTGCTGAGAACTATCCTAAACCCTTGGATATTACAGGCCCCATGAAGGCTGTACAGGTTTGGTTCAACACAACCATTTTGTTGACTTTGGAAGTGGTAAAACAAATCCCAAGCTTTCCCACTCTGGAACTGCCATGCAAACTGCCAGTTTGCAGCCCACTGGGAGGATGAGGATGACTCAACAGGAAGAAGGAGGAAAGTTTTGCTCAGGATTGCCAATCCCTCCTCCATTGCGCCGCGAGCCCTGCCCCCAGCTGGCAAGGCGAGGGAGATGCCCACGCTCCCTGGCAGCAGGCCTGGGCTGGCTGCAGAAGGCAGAAGAGGTTGGCAGATCCTTCAGAAGAGATGACCTGCATCCACCTTCCTCCCTGCGGGAGAGAAGTCATTCTCCGGGGCCAAGGGCTTGAAAGCAGCCACAGCACTCCCCAGCTTTTGCACCTCTCCGTGAAGACTGGCTAGGGATGGTTTCCCCTTAACGTGCCCTCGCAAGCAGCTGTACTGAACAGCCCAGCTGAGCGAACAAGAGGCAAGCCGGGGAAACAGGAACCTTGTGGAGGGTGGGACTGCACAAACATCAAGGCTGGGTGATAAATCAGGCCTGGCTGTTGGCTTCCCTGTAAGAAACCTTCCATTAAGGCTCCACTGGATATTTTTGGACTCCACCTGTCTATTTTTAAGAGGAATAACTAACACCAAAGGAAATAAGAAAAAAAAAAAAAAAATCAAGCTTTAAGCCCAAAAATGGAAAATCTGGTATTCTCCACAAAATCACTATGATTAAGGAGAACTAAAAAGGAAGGGTTACATTTCAGGAGTAAAAATATGCTACAAGTCACTGTAAAAATTGTATGTTACATGTGTTCACTAAGAGAGAAGCAGCACTTGAAGAGACAGTGCTTCAGCACTTGGCTGTAATTAAATAGGAGTGAAGGCACAGCTGAATGCCCAGCTTTAAAATGCAGCTGTACAGGCTGTGGTTTTGTGTAGTTCTCAGCCATGCTGAGGCTCCCAGCTTCTCTTCCTGTTGTGATCTGGCTTCAGGAGGGGCTGGCTGGGATCTCAAGAGCAGCTGGCACAGGCCCTGCCCAGTTCTGGGCATGAAGTTACAAAGTAAGAGAAAAATCACAGCCAAGTTACATAGCACCCTCACCAGGTCCTTAAAATAATCTGCCCGAAGTACAAGGCTATTATAAGGCTAGAAAATCTGTTTTATGAAGTAAGATGGGAGGTTCTCAGAAAAAAACCTCACTCTTTCGAATATGGGAGCTGAAACATAATGGAAAAATGTGTGCAATGCCTTAAAAATTTAGCTATTATTTTACTGATAGCAATGGTTTAGATTCACATCCCTCAACCTTAAGACACAGTCTTCTATCAGTGTTAATGTTACCATTGCCTGTAGAAGAAAAAAGCCTTTTCTTGGTTATCTCCTGTTTGTGTGTTCACATCCCATCTCACTTGGAACAGCAACTGCTTCAGAGCAGGGCCTCCTTGCTTGTCTGTTCAGCATCTTCTGCACAGCACCTTGCAGTCAATGCAATCTGGCTCCCTACCACCCAACCACAATCCACACTCACCATGACATGCACAGATTGTTATATTATAGGGGTCATCTCATCTTAGACCAGCTTGTGAACTCCTGGCACTACAGGGAACATTTGTGTGAAATATCTAACAGTAGTGGAACATGTCAGAGGACAGAAGTCAGTACCTAAAGAAGGACCTCCCTTTTAGGTGCCTCCAGAAAGAGTTGTCTTTGCTTTTGGGAGTATCATACAAAAATAATATTTTTAACTTAGTACTGCCATTGCCTGTAAACATGAATGTGATCTGGGAAGGCTTAACAATCTAGGAAAAACTAGGATAAGGCCCTGGGAATTATTCAGTACAATCATACCTTCCCTGCCTGAAAAACACTCCTCCTTGTGTCTCTACACAGATCCTCTTTGCAAACCTGCTGGACAAAGATCTGTAAATTGCAAAGCTGAGGTAAATGTCATCTCCCATGAAAGCTAAAACAATTGGAAGAATAAGGACATGCTACAGAGTGTCTTTTCTAATGAATCATATCTAATTTGAAAAAGGTTTGCAGACATGACAGGGTAATGAGTATTTGAACTACGTGGTGCTAGCCATGTTTCAATGATATGAAGCGTTATACGGTAAAAGTGATGCTGAAGCATTTGTATTTTGCATTTGCTTTCAATTATGTTTGATGATAAAATGTTACATCAGTACTGTCCACACACCTTAGAAGCCCAGATTCATGAGATATTTATGCTATACCTAGTGAGCTCCTGGCTTCTCTGATAATCTCCTCAAACAACAAGAGTCACTGTATGAACAGCAGAGGCCACAGGCAAAGTGGGCTGGCTGTGGTACAGGTTTCATCAGCACAAAGATACATAGGCTCCTCTTGACTGTCCAAATCTAAGCCAGAGGCACAGCAAATACTTCAAAGGCCATCAGACAGCAACAGATTTCAGGGTACCTCACCTGGACACATGCACGAAACCCACACGAACACAGGACGGGCGCTTTCCTCCTCCGCCAGATTCTGTTCCAGATAAAAGTTCTGGACTCCGTCTTACATAGGCAGGGCCTTGTGTAGGCAGCTTTCTCTGGTCTACCTATGGTAAATATACTCACATACTTACTAATTTAAATGTATTAATAATGGGGTCCTACACTAGCCACTGCCATTTGCTCCACCTCCTTCCTATTTACTTCAATTCAACGATCAGGGGGGTTTATTATAACTGGCAGATGAAGTCTGATGTGTGGTATTTTACATTTCAGAAAAACTTGAATATACCATGACTTACACGCTGTTGAATCTTGCATAAGAGGTATGAATGCTTGGGTCTGCCTTGCTTTCATTCCAGTCACTCCAGTGGTTTTCAGCCTTTTTAGGCATCCTGAAGATGATTTGCTGTAGAATGAAGAAAGCAAATTCAGTATTATTCTGCACAGCACTGAGACACGTGGCTTTTCTATTCAGATGGTTCTGTGACCTTCCTGAGTGAACAGAGCAACTTAACATTTTTCTGTGCAGAAAGACAGTATTCTCAGCTTGCAAGTGTAAAATGGGGCACAACAGAGGGTGACCAGGAATCTCTTCAGCCCAGGAGCCCAGGTACCTGCCTTGGCCTGTGCTTCATCAATCAGATACCTCTTAGTTCTTATGCTGCACGTAGCTAGACAATTTGGACAAATGCTATGGTCACAATAACAACAGTCATATTTTCATTCATTTTTTCTCTTAGATTCACAGTACTTTGTGAGTTTAGTTGTTTAGCTATCTTGTAAACCATTATTATCAGCTCCCAGTTGTAGCCCTGTAGTCTGCTTTCTTCTTAAAGTCTTCATCATCCCTCCCAAGTCAGACACAGTTTCTACTTCTGTTTTAGGTTCCCTAATGTCCCTCTGAGTTCTCCACTCTACCTGCCTCTGCCCTTCTTTTGGTTTGTTTTTAGATTATTGACCATGAGGGGCAACATCTGCAATGCACTCTCCATTTACAATATGTCCCTGCTCTGTGACTCATTCTTTCCATGTGGTAACTGTGATACAGATGCTTTCCAATGGTGCGATCCCACTGTCACCACTTCTGATATACACTGAAATTAGACAAGGGAGAATCAGCCCCTACAACAGGGATGCAAAACTAAGTTTTTCCCACATGTCTGGTACTTGCTCTCGATCTGAGTTTTATAGCTATGTTAGGTTGTGTGAACTACTCTAATTTTTATTCCTCTGAGTTAACAATATTATCAGTTTTATTTTGGCAAGTTAGGTGGAGTTCTGAGGAAAGGTACTCAATCTGTTCTTTAAAAGGTACTTTTTTCTTGCAAATGTGGTTACATGAAGAAAAACATTGCAGTTGTGTTGTAAGTAGTCTTTCAAATGTGGTGATAACTCAGAGTAACACATAGACTTATTTAAGGAGACTGTAGAAAGTAGAACACATGAGGAAAAGCCTGGAAAAATTGAAGACCAGAACTATAAGCAATGAATAATAACCCAGAAATTATTGGGAAAATATTAAGAGTGAATAATAAAGGGTGAAAAGGCTCCCTATGAGGTGGGACAGTCAGGACGGACAAGAGTTTAGCTGAAAAGTACAGCCTTGTATTATAAGTTAAACTCTGGCTTTGAACACAATTCTATAAAGTAAAATCAAGTATGCACTTCAATATGGCTAATTTTGTAAAGCCTTTTTGCTTTCAAGCTAGTTACTTACTGAAATATTTGAAGTATTAAAATCCAGTCAGATAATACATATATGATACGCTTAACAGTTCTGACTACAGAGCTGCTCTCCAGTTCTAGGGGTGAAGTTTAACCAGTCAGTAATATTTCTTGAAATGTATTGATCTTCTAAAATGGTGAGGTTGAGAAATCTGACTCACGTTGTGGCTCCAAAAAATACAGGGTTTTAGAAATATTTTCTAGTTATAGATAACAGTCTAACAGTCATCTGCACAGAGATCAAACAAATCAAAATTAAATTTTAAAAGTTTTCCTGTAGCAAAGACAATTTCTACACTTAAACAACTTTATGGGTAAATTATGTAACCTTTTTGATAGGATGAGAAGTTACCAGAAATCAAGTATAAACGCTAGTTAGTTTGGGGAGGAAAAAAAAGTGCCACAGAAGAAAATTGGAATCACTTAGGACAAAGCTGAGGGGCTGGGATGAATTCCTTATTATCAGCACTCTGCAGATGTGGGCTATTTCCTCTCTTTTCATTAAGAAATCAAATTTCCACCACATGCTATAAAAACTAAGCATCTATCACCAGTTTTCTGCACAGTGGTATGTGATACCAACACTGCCTCCTGCATCCCCACAGTGGGAGATCAATAGATGGTTACCTGGTAACAGTTGTCCAGGGGCAACTGCAGTGCAGTGACAAGCCCTCAGGGAAGGAGGGTCACCCCAAAGAGCCGCGTGTCAGGGGGACCCAGAGGAAGTTGCTATTTACCAACACTGGTTTTCCTCTTTAAAACTTTTAGTGGAAGAGAATAGTGACAAGCAGCATAAATTAAAATGCTATTTTCCAAATTTCTAGATTGACTGAAGACTCATCCATGGTAGTTCAGAGCACACAGTAAAAAGGAAATGAATCTCCAAAACAAGCTGAGGGAATCAAAATGTTCAGATTTTGGCCAGAATGCCAATCAGGGAGGCCAACCAATGCTAGATTTCAGCCTTACGTTGCTTTAATGTCCTTCCCCCAGGGAAGTGTTTCTCAATTGTAAATTCCAATTCTGTAAGCAAGTCCGCCCTGCATTTTCCTGAAGCCCTCTTGGAGTTGATAAAGTTCTAGAAGGATTCAGGAATCTGATATTGTTCAAATTGCATGATTGTGGCCATTAAATGAATACAAAAAGAGTACACAAGAATTATTTCATGTATCACTGCAACAGAGGTAAAATAATTCCAGTATCAATCAGCCAGGCAGGTATATTTAACATTACAACGTCCTTATATTTAAGAGCCAGCTTCTATTCTGTCTTCAGGTACAGTATATTTGCACCAGGAAGAAAGGAAACCCTAATGATAGATTGGCTTTTTAGTAGATGGAAACCTTTGAGATCTGCAGGCAGACATGTTCAAACGCATTTTATCCCCCTCTCCCCTGACTATTTTACCATCATCTTATTTATCCTCAGTTCGAATTCAAGATGATGTCAAAGAGCAATTATTGAAGGTAAACGCGTGCTGTGAACACAGGCACAATAGTAAAATGGTTAATATGGAACTTGAATCAAGAATAGAAGAAGTGTAAAACTGAAAAAGTCAGTATTATAAAAAATAGTCCCTTTCAAACCTTTTTTAATTACTTGAAAAGATCAGAAGTTTAACTGATAAATAATTAATCAGCAATCCAGTCTCAAGAGGGGGCCAACCCTACACTAATAATTTTATCAATCACCAGGGGAAAGTGCTTAAAAGAATCATTCATACTACTAGGAGATTAAAAGATTGGATGCTAACACAGAGTAACACGGATTGCTCAGTAAGCTGGGTACAAGAAAACCAAGCGTGTTTGATACAACCAAAACTAAAGAAAAAAAACAACAACATGGCAATACTCACCAGATGGAGGACTCTAGCTCAGGAAGCAAGGACTCCAAAAAATACTGGGTCAAAGAGCAGCTGAATGAGAGTTCCTTGTACATCTTATGGCTAGAAAGACTAAAGACATCTTTGTGAATAAATACACAATAATGTCAGTTAGGAAATAAACTTGTCCTGAAATGCAGACGCTATCAATTTTTATATAAAATCAGATACTAATTCAGCAGAGAGGCTGTCTAATACAGTGTGCCTGAATTAATTCTTGTTGGAGCTGGAGTGTATTTCACAAAAACTCTTCAGTCTGGTTTAGGTACAGATCAAGGGAGATGTTTAAAAGGCCGGAGGAGACTTGAAGCACAGGCATGAGAAAGATTACATTCCACAAACTGGAAACAGGCCTGTGCAGCAGCCTTGGGACTGCTGTCACCAGAAGGTTAAGGGATGGCACCATCAGAGGGCACAAGCAATTCAAGGGCAACAGAAAACTCCTCAATTAGGAGTGAAATGAGATCCAAAGGCAGAAACTAAGAGTTCAGCAAATTCAGGTCAGAAACAGAGGTTTTAAAAAAAGAGGCTAATTAACTGTTGGAACAACTTACCTCGTGTTAATATGACTTCTTCAGCACTTGGTATTTCTGTAAGGAAACACTGTAGTTCAAAAATAGTTGTTTGACAAATAGCCTGTCTGCTGCCAGATCAGAGGTGGGCAGAGCTGTCCTGGGCACAGCACCCGTGGCAGGCACAGCCCAGCCTGTCCCGGCGGGCAGGGGCACTGCAGCTCTGCCCACCCCTGCACCCAGGGGCCTGGCGCCTCCCGAGCCTCAGAACCAGCAACGCTCTGTAGAAACCAAAGCTGAGCAGGCCTGGCAGTGCCCGATTTCTGGCTTTTGCCACAGATTGCCAGAGTTACCACATTTATGCAAATTAACCTTGAAATCAAACGGAGTGAAGTTTAGGGCAGCAGCCCACAAGCCTGTGATGAGCCAGTCAACCCCCCTCCCCGGTTGGTGGCACACCCCTCACGTCTCCTCTGGCTTCAGCATTCGCTCAGCGTCACACTGAGGAGAGCACAGAGCGCACAAACAGGAATTCAAGCAAACGGATACTTTAGAAATAAGTTAATTTTATTGAATAGGCATTATAGCTTCTCTCAGTTTCAAATAATGGAGAAGCCGATTCACACAGATTACAGAGCTATCAGTTATTTTGAGTAATCTTTCATAAAAGAAAGAAATTAAATACAATTCTGCTATAAAAAGTGCGACAGTTATAACTGGAAGTTTTTCAAAACAAAAGCAAGTTTTACTACCTATTGCAAAAATTGGTTTAGTGCTTTAATACTTTACAAAGTAACAATCCAACTGCTAGAAACAGCTCTTACACATCATCTTTGTCAAAGTATCGATCAGATTAAAAATGACATTTAAATTGAATTTGAATGAAAACTGCATGTAGAAAAGGTTCTCAAGAACTCACGCGTTTCACAACAACAAAAAATTCATTTTCCTTTAAGATTAATTAATGCTCCTGTTTCTTTTGAAGAAGGGATTTAAACATGTTATGGCAGTCAGCTTAAAAATGATCAACTCTTGTGTGTGCAGATGGAACTGACTGCAACCAATTGCGTCTTTAAACTATGAACAGGGAAGGGAATGGGAAAGGAAATTCACTCCTGTCATACAGGATAAAAGTTTTGCATGAAAATGGTCAAACACAGAGAAACCTGAAAAGTCACTTCAGCTTTAAATAAATTTCTGATATATCTATTACATGTTTATTGAAATCCAAAATCAATCTTTGTTAAAATAGTATAAATTTATAGAAGACAGCACGAAACTCAAACCCAGACTCTGAAAACTGAGAAGGATGGTATGACTACCAAAAAGTTGAGTTCTTAGCCAACAAAAATCAGTGAGACTTGCTTTATTCCTTAACATTTACTTAAGCCCTGGTGAGAGCCAACTACTATCTTTCTTTGAAATATGGCCTTCAAGTACAAACACATTTATTGTATATTTCCACAGTTTTAAAAATGCTGAGTTTTCTAGGTTATTAGAAAGAGTCACATTGCCCGTCCTGATTTTTTAAACTTTACATAATTGGCTTTGGCTATAATTGAACAGAGACCCTCAGTTAACGAGTAGATGAACTTCTATAAACTAAGGGTGTGACATCTGTGTTATCTGAATTCTCGTTTGGGGAGACAAGCCACTTTAAATTCTAACTGAACTGAGAAGGCCAAATGTTCTTTATTGGAAAATCTAACACAGGCTTTAAGGACAAAGAGCTTTAGAATTTGTCTAAAGAAGTAGAAGATGAAAGGAAAAATGTTAGCAATAGCAAAAAAATACATACAAAATTTGGGGAAGGCATATTATACAATAGTAAAGTTATGATGAATTAGCCACATACACCTTCTGTGTATAATAATTCAGGTTGTCCTTCAAGATTTGCTTGCATCTGAGAGGCACTGGACTTTAACAGCATGGAACCGTGTAACAGAAAAGCTAAAGTATACCGAATGGCAGAAACACATGTAAACTGCATTGGCATTTTCAATGTTTCATTCAACTTTTTCCACACACAAATGTTAGTCACAGCAATCAATGAGGAAGAACAAGGCCTTCCAAGGAGAACAAAGTCTTTCAGCCACGCAACAGTCAACTTCAAAGCATTATGAAAAGTTTATGACAGTATTTTATATCTTAAAATTGAATGCAAAATTAAGGTCTAGACAGATTCCAACAAGAAAACAAGAGCTCTATGCAGATTTGAAGAACTGCTTCATACCTGAATCATGGTAAGACTGGCACATTACAAATGCAACAAGGGGTTAGCAGGGTAAGAGCAATGGGCTTGGAAAAGACACAGAAGTACTTGCTCCTCCCCAGGAAGGAGCACAAACCTCATCTAAATCTTGGGAATGGAGCTTTATACAAAACTGTCAAAGCTGGCCTGGAATACTATGGTAGGGAACTCCTAACTGTTATGGCCTGTGTGGCTTAATTCCATTCATTATTTAATCTAGGCTTAAATCTTGTTTGTTCTCCTTGGTTTATGGTGAATGAACAGAGACTGGTATCATGTGCATGCAGAGATCTTTGAGCGGCTCCAAGGGAAAAGCATTTTTTGTACTGTACACGCACTATGTGCATTATACAAAGACCATATTTACAGTACTCAGAATCTTGAGCAAATAATAAAACCATCGCTACTTTCTGTTAGTATGAAAACGTAAGTGCACACAATTTGCAAAGTTTAGAGATGAGAGTGCTTCTGTCACACCCAGATGGCTGTGTTTCAATTCATACCTGATTGCAAGCCCATTAAAAGGAGACGTGGGGCATTCTCTGAGCCTGAGATGCCATGTTTTGCTGCTACACCTCCTGCAGATTTTAACCAAAAGCATGGGGAAGAGGCTTTGTGTTACTGAAACCTGGAGGCAAATGACAACAAGGCAGAGATCCACTTCATCTTTACTGCACAGATACTGTTCAGACACCAGGGGCCACAATGAACTCTCTCTGTTTTAAAGGCAAGAATGACCAGGCTTGCTCTGTTTTGGCCAGGCTGGCCATGGCTCTCAGGATCCCGACACGCTGTCGGCCTTCAGCAGGAGAAGTTTTTGTGCCAAGGGGTTCTAAAGCACTTACATGGGATTTACCTAAAAAGGTGGCTTTTACCTCTCAGCTTGCCCGAGGGAAAGTGCCACTCTAGTGTGATCCATTTTCATGTTTATATTGATTTTGCATGTGGACAAAGGAAGAACTGGGTCACTATCATACAAAGCTTATTCTTTAACTCCCCCCTCACCCCTCTTCAAAAAAAAAACCCAACAAAACACAACAGTATTTTAAAGGGGCAAAATGAGATAGACAACTCACAGGAGTTAGGCACTGTTTAGTTCTAACACTGGATCATATTTTTGCAATCTCAGATGATTGTGCCACTAGAGTAGAATTTGCTTTGTTTAAAAGAAGAAAACTTGCTATTTTTCTCTCCTTTCTTCCCCAATAACAAACCTCTGCAACAAAGTAAAAGACTACATTAAACGCAGAGATGAATGGCCAAACAACATTCCTCTGTTTTCCCAGAATACGGAAGATCTACAAAACTTCCAGCCTTGACAGGAAAGTTTTTGATACAACTTAACTATTTTCCCTCTTTTTATTATTTTAGTGCCATAGTTGCTCCATCATCTCTCTGTCTTTACTTCTAGCTCCTCTTTTGACTAAGATTTTCTGACACACTGACACTTACCAAAGAATTACAATTTTAAAAATAAAAATGTCTTTTAAGATTATAGGTTATCCCTATGAATATGCATACAATAGCTTGAGTAGACTACAGCAGGCTAGAGTGTTTTACAGTCGTGGTTAAACGAGGAAGTGGGACAGAGGCTGCATCCAGTTAAGTGACTCTCAGTCCCCAGAGAGCCATAAATTTAAGGCTGTTTGGAACATGGTGGCTTTTACCCATATCACATGTTCCACAGTGCAAATGTGCATCAGCCATTTCAATTCTCCTGGTACAGTACACGCATTCAGGTAATGGGAGATAAAACAGCAATCAGAACAGCATATTCACTTGAGAGGAAAAACAAACAGAACAGAGTGACCATGATATCCAAGAAAAAAATGTCTTGTATCCCCCCACCCAGTGAGTGGAATACACCAGCCCCCATTAAGAATGCAACAGTTCAATGGACAATTATATGGTGTTTTGGTACAAGGCAGGTCTCTCCAAATTCAAGCAATCACTTTCAGAATAAGCCACATCATTTGTCCACACATGAAAAATTGCCAGAGCAAATGTAAACTGCATTGACTGAACTGTCGAGCAATGAAGAAAAGCCCTGAATATGTGTTGGAGTAAATGCTCACTTGATTTTCTGAAACCAAGAAAGAGCTTTTTTGCTCCCACAGAAATTGACGTTCAGTATATCTTAAAACCATCTACTTGTTAGGAGAAACCTCAATGCAGAATCTTAACATTAGGCATCCAGATCTGAAAATTTTGGTCGCAGTAAATATCTTAATAGCAATTCTTAAGCAAACCAACCAACCCAAACAAACTAAACAACAGAAGTTATGGACTCCTAACTTAACATATGTGTTACTTTGTGAAGACTTTTCCGCACAGTTAATCAGGAATTGGTATGTACAGTACAAAGAACTATGAAGAAATGAAATCTGAACACTTTAATCTGCAAAAAGCTAATGCACATTTAAATATATACTAAGACACAATGTATCTGCCAATTAGAGGATGACATTTTTACAATCTAGAGTGATTTTCTTCCCACAGATGCTAAATGACTGCCCTGGTTATTAATTCTTGATTTTAATTTTGAAGGAATAATAAATCTCTGACTCTGTTTTTTAAAAAAGCAAAGTAATCCTACTGCAATGGATTCAGAGGGCATTATGAATGCCCCAAGTCAATCAGTATCAGTGCAGAAATATTTCATTTGGTAAGAAAACTTTACAGATGAACATTTATTCAGAAGCTGCTTATAAAAGTGGCTATTGGTAGAGACTGGAAGGAAGAGTGGAGTTAAACAGAGAGGGATAGTTTTGTACCAAAATATATAAAGAAAAATTTAAAGCTTTTCAATTAAAAAAAATAAAATAAAATAAAAATCACATTACATACAGATGTGCACAAGAGACAGAGCAGTTAGAAACAAGTACATTTACAAAGCTTTCTTTTCATGGTTGATTACTACTAGCATTTCTGAAGATAACCTGCTAAAATGATGACCCTGTTTATAATAAAGGCGCAAAATATTGCTCTGTAGCATATTTTGAAAATAATATAAAAATAATTTTTATATTACAATTTAAACTTGGCTTGTAAAATTCCAACATAATACAGCCTTAAATCTACAACCAGAACATACTTACAAACACCTTTGTGTTATTTTCCTCTCATTTTTAACAACGTAGTATTTTAGTCATACCCACTGGAAATGAATGTGCAAATTAAAATACATACTAGTGTCTGTTACTGAAATAATTTAAATTCTATGCTATAGGCTGTTTGGTGATCCTCTGTGTAAGCTGCCATACCCTAACCAATTACTCTCCAAATACACTGAAAGAGACTTAAAATGCACTAAGCTGAAAAGTCATCTACAATCAGCATCAGTTATTTTGCTTCTCTGGATCTATGTTTATTTGAGATTATTGTGGTTTCTATTAACGTATGGGTTTTTACCTGTGCAAAACATTCCCAGTGTTATAAAGTCCTCATTCCTGTACTAGCTTGTACTTAAACTTTCACATCTAGCTTGCAAACACTTTGTGTGTCCATGAAGCATCTGATATAAGGCCCCCACTACTAACAGGATTCTGTCCACAGATTTCAGAGGACAGTGCATTTAGCCCAAAGAGGCCCAAGGCTTCCCTCTACTCCTTGGGCAAAATTCTCATCGATTCTCTCATTGCAAGAGTAACATCAGGCAGCCTGAGGGGAACGAACACTGGCTAAAGGCTCAGGCCTTGATCCCACACTTATTTTAAGTTTCTGAAAATAAGCAGTCTCCTTGCTGTCAGGGAGACTGCTCATGTTGGTGAAGCGGAGCACCAGTGCAACTGTTTGCAGAACCAGAGTTAGAGGGCAGTATTTTGTCAGATCTGTGCTGTGCATTTTTTGATATCTACACATTCATCACACGAGAAGTAGATTACCCTGAATATGCCTATATGAACAAGGACTGGTATTGCCTCAGCAGACTGCTTCCACCTGCAGTCAAATGGTGCACAAATCCACGTTAAGTGTCTCTCCTCAGTGCTTTCCCTAGCAAGTGATACTGCTCACGTCATTAGCTTTGCAATGCTAAAAATGTTACCTGTGACTTAGGAAAAAGGAACTAATTGCTGAAGAAAGCTGGGTCACACACTAAACTTCCATTGCATTTATAAAACTCAGTGAACCAGAACAACAAAAGGCTGAACAACTGTTTTAAAATCCAAAATATCTGTGCTTACTTTTGCCACTCTATGCCACCTTCTTCTGAATGAGCTGCTTGTTAGCCATATGCTACAACTGATACCCACGTCTGAAAAAATACTTGTAAAGTCTAGCAATACTTTATTATTTCTTTATAAAGCATTTAAAATGGAACTTTAATATAAAGCGTGACTGAAACCTATTATGTATTCATCCTCTGCAGATTCGCACATTAAAAAAATTCCAGCTTCCTCCAACCTAAGCCTGTCCTCATGATTTTTGATCTCTTCTTGGAGGGGGTAGCCTGCCCAGGATTTAGTTGGTACTTTTGAAATCTGGACAACAGATGTTGTGCTGTTACTTTTTTGCTCAGTCAGAAAGGATACAACTGACATAAATGCACTGGCTGGTGTAGTATGCTGCTACTGTATTATTTCTTAAGCACAACTGTACACAGAGGCAGTTCTCAGAGTATCAAATGCTACTGCTACTCTAATGCTCTAAGAAGTCTTAAATATTTCTTTTTTTTCCAAGAAGTTTTATCCTGTCAGTTTTCTCAAGTCTCAGCAACAAATACAATCAAGTACATTTGATTTGTTTTAGCATGATCTGTCTTTAGCATAATCTGCAATCACAGATTTCTTTGGCAATGAGGACTTACACGCAATCACAACAGTTAACCAAAAAAAGGACACTGCTTATCAGTGTACACAACTGGAGACTTGGGCTTTAGAACGTGCTTACCTTAAGGACAGAAGTCACATGGAGCTTTAGCCCCTCATTACACACACCAGTGTTTCCCTTTTATGAAGGAATGCAAATTCAGGAATATTCAGTATATGCTCAGTTTACAGCAAAGAATACGATGTACATGTCTGGATTCATGGAACAGCTAACATGGCAAAGACTATCTATGACCTTACAGGAGTGGATAATGGACTTATTTTGAAACTATTCTTTAAGCCTCCCATTCAGCTGAAAACCTAAAGATATGGCCAATTTTAAGTATGTGCAGAGTTCCATCAGTTTCAGTGGAATCTCAGCAAAAACTTACGTACTTTTCCTGAAAGCCAGTACACATCAGCATAACTTTGAGTATCTTGTTTCACAGACTACTTCAGGCTTGGTTTCAAGGCTAAGTAGGATTAACTGTACACAAGTGAAATGGTGACATCAATATCAAGAGTGAAAACTGGGGTACAGCAGAAAAGAATCAGAAACAAAGACTCTTTGGCAAAGAATCTTTCCTGTGCCATCCACAAAAATACTATTTCATAATGAGTAAGGCAGAACTTGTGTTCTGCACTTTTAGGTGGCAGAGCAAACAGTCCTGAAGGCAGCATTTCACCTACTTGTGGATAATAAGCTCTTTTAAAAAAAAAAAAAAGAAAAAGAAAAAGAAAAAGTGGGTTAAAAGTATAACAACACTAAAGATCTAGTCTTACTACATTATGCCAGTGGATGGTAGAGGGGTGCAAAACTGGCAAGTACTATATTAAAAAAAACCTTCCTAATGTCATACATCTACTTTCACAGCATTTGCGGTGTCTGCTTTACAGAAATGTTTCTATGAGCAAAGTTTTATTTTCAGAAGTATTGCAAATACTTATGTAAATATTTGGATATCGGTCTTGTGCAAATCTGTGCTAGGAGTTGCTATTCATACCGGAGGTATCTCATAGCCATCTTGGAACCTGCTGCTGGGTACATACCTCACTCGAGGAAAAGACTCAAAAATCGGTGGAGCCAACAGTCTTCAAGAAAGGCTCAGACATAGTTATGCTTGCAGTAACTATCACTTGATAATGTTGAGAGAGGAATAAATAAATGATTAAAATCATGCACTGGCTAAGGGAATCAATTGATGCAATACATTTGTTTTGACAAGCAGTTCATTCAGTTCTAAAACGATCCTAAATTTCCTAGCTGGTCATCAAATTCTCCAAGTCTAATCAAATTTTTGTATTTTCATTTTATTTTAACAGCAATGAAAATACTACTGAAATGCAGGTGCCCAAAACTATACTATGTGGGGTTTTCTGTGACATGAAGTCTTGCAAGTCATAATGTCCTTTTAATAAAACCTGTTTAAAAATTCAGTACAAATAAAAGTGGCTCAAATCTGCTTTTTATGGAAATGTAGAGATAACTGCTAAGAACTTAAAACTAGGAAGAGCTACAGCCCTCATGAGTTTAGACCTTCCACTCCCATTTTCCCAGACTTATTCATTTTCAGACAGCAGCGAGCACAAACATTAGTAGTAATGCAATATGCTGCCATGTTAAAAATGTAAAAATGTAAAATGTAAAATCACTACCCTACTGAAAAAAAAAGGCTATGAAAAATTTAGGTTTTACTGAGAAAAAAATACTCTCCTAATAGCTATAGAATCTCAAATGTCTGCAAGGCAGATACTACCCTACTACAACACCACATCTTCGGTATTATGACTTTCCCCTATCATTCTACTACCTGAGTGATGTCAGTGTAAATTCAGGCACCATTAGTAAATTTTTGACCAAACATATACACAGCACTGACAAAGGAGTAAACAACCCTTCAGCTTACCAGTATATGTAAAAAAGACACTGACAAAATGGAAAATAATATTTTTTTTTTTTATGATAAATTAATCCTATTATTTCCTCATTGCCCCGGAAAAGCGAAAAGCTAGACACTATTTACTCATCAATCCTTTATTCTTTCTTTAAGGATTCCTTGTACTGCAATTCAACACTGTTTACTTTGTAAGTAAGAAAATGGTAAAACTAAGTAGTCACGGAAGAATCCTCAATGCCTGTGTCCCTTGCTTTCTCTCTCCCTGCGTTTTAACTCTTCTTTATAGCAGTATGAACAGTAACTTTCAGTCTCAGGACGACCATAAAAGGAACAGTTCTCCTTCTTACAGCGGTTCTGCTGGATGGAATACATCGGGCAAACTGTGCTTCTGCCTTGATTTTTATCATTGTTCAACCAGGTCTGAGGAGCATCCTCATCAGCATATTCCAAGCAGTCTCTGATGTCACCAGTATTGAATCCGTTGGTGTACGTCTGGGACTTGTGTTCGGCAGGCAGGGCGTAGCTCAGCGACTCCACCGTGTTCACGGTGCGGATGCCAGATATCCGCGCTGGGCTGTAGCTTTGAGAAGACAGAGATCTGTTTTGTTGGGGATAGGTGGCACAGGATTTTAAGGTGCCAACCACTGGCTTGTAGGTATCATCTTGGAAGCTCGATGGCTTGGAGTTGACGTCATGCAAATGGATGACACTTTGCCTTTGAACGGGTGGCGTATGGCTATAGTGGGCAGATACTGGAATGGGTCCGCTTTTCTTAGCACCATTGCTAGGTGAAGAAAATGACCCAGGAGTGGGACTGGTGCGATCTTTAAATTTTAAAACCAGCTGAGTTGTATGGCTTTGAGGCAAGACGGGTGATGCCCTATCCTGAGGAGATGTTTCTAGTTTTTCTTTCGAATATGCCTCTGGCTCCAGTTTCCTACTAGATGACCCATTCAGTGCAGCCTTTTTCTCAGCATCCTTTCTTTTCTGTTCCTGTTCGGCATTGAATCGCTCCTGTGCACTGGTCAAGTAATAGCCTATCATCTCCTCGTGGAACTGATGCCTGTGACTGGTCAAAAGAAGGCCAGCAAAAATAAACTTCCTTTCACCCTGCATGGCAGCTCGCAAAATGTTTAGGCTGAGTTTCACGTCAGTGCTGTACTTCCATGGGTCAGACTGCTTGTCAGAGAAGGACTTAGTGTTCATCTTGTCAATGGGTGAGCTGCTAGCTCTGTCTGTCGGAGATGGAGTGGTCTTTTCAGATGGAGAAGTGCTTGCAGACTGTCCAGATTCCTCTTTGCTCCCTTTTCGAGACTTAGACTTCTTCTCTTTGACTTTCTCAACTGTGTCACCATTTTTTCCATTCCCAGAATTGGCTCTGCTCATTTTACCATGCACCAGGCCTCCGAGACCACCCATATTCTTTTTCAGTTTAATTCCCAGGGTTTTACTGAGGCTTCCTATTTTATTGGCAACTGAATCCGTCCTGGTTTTGTCTTTATCTTTCCTCTGTTTGTCCTTTTCTTTTTCTTTGCTGTTTTTGCCATTATTGCCATTGGAATTACTACAGATGGAATCTCGGTCCGAGTCCATTGAGTCAGCCAGAGATTGAACATCTTCCCCAGCTGAAGCTGTAGGGGATTCTGGTTGAGCCAAAGGGGCCTGCTATGGAAAAGTAATTATAATTAGATACAGCAAAATCAGTTTCATATAGGCACTTGGTGCAAAAAAACTCCAAATCCAATATAGGTTTTGACACTGATTTTAAATATAACTTTCAATTTATGCACTGACATTTTAGAGTGGCTTCTTCACCAAATAAAGCTTATTTGGCTCTGCTGACTACACATCTTGCTTGTTCCTACAGTAGCTTTTGGCTCATTTCAAGCACATTTGTAGAATAGAGGTCAGTCATTCAGAGGTTCTGTGAAAATCAGTGTCTGAATAATGGAGAGATGTGAGTTAGTGCTCCCATCGAGGGGGAGGCTGCTGCACAAGCTCCCTGCCTGTGTTGAGCAGCTGAGTGTTGGCCAGCACAGAGATCAGCCATTCAGTAGGAAGCACCTACAGCACAGGCTGCCTCTCAGCCAGGGGGGAGACAGAGAGCATGGAAAGAAACAGGTAATATTGTGATGGAAGGGAAATGAGGTTCTGCTGAAAGCTGAGGGGGATGCAGCACACAAACCTGGATGGAGCAATATTTCAAAATTCATCATGTTCAAAACTCAACTTATTTAAATGGATTTCTTCATTGTTCAGGTCTCTAGTGCATGAAAATCAAAGGTACCAGAGCTAAACATCTTGCCTGAAATATTAAACGTTAAACTTCAGCAAGCAGACTGAGGGATACAATGAGGTGGATTCATTCTTCTTGGAAGTGCAACGCAGATAAAACTGGTGTCAGAAGTACGAGTTCCAATTTATATTTTGGAATAAATGATAAAACATCTATCTTGAAAATGCAATAACAAGGATCCTAAGATACTCTAAAATGTGGCTCTGTGAATTTATTCCTGCAAAACTTTGTCTTACTTTCAGGCACTACAAAGCTAAAATCTGCTAGAGATAAATATGAAACATTTAACTAACCATAATGATTAAGAGAAATAGAAATGCATGCCTGCTTCTTGTCCCTGGGTACTTAAATGTCCTCTATCTCTCTGCAATCCATGAGCACCCCACCACCCACTCAGGAGTAGAGCTGCTCTCCACACTGGGCAAAGGTGGAGAGTGCTAAAACGAGTGCTAAAGTGACCTGACCACGCTCACACGGGCAAGCGTGACACAGGGAGAGGTAACCCAGGGCCCACAGGTTCCAGGCTCACAGCTTAAAACTGTAGGACCGTTTTGCCTCTCCTTTTTCTGATGTGGTAGCTACCACTGCAGAAACTGTAGAAAAATTTATTTTCCCCTTCTTGCAGCTTGTTAAACACTTTCTCCTTTTATGTTCTGCTCCTCCTTTCAAATCCCATCTGTGTAGGCTGTCTAAATCACCTCTATCCTCTCCTAGCAACCTTTTGCCTCCAGACTAACCCCTCAATCTATTCAGTGTAATTTGCAGAGAAATTTGCAGCTGACTAGGTGCCAGCTGGGCATGGGTCTAAAATAGATTTCTGAAAGAACCAGGCTCCAGTTCAGTGCCAGTCTGTAGCCTTTTGTCATCCACTCGTAACTGGGAGCTGTCCAGGGGTGCAAATATATTCTCAGGAAGAGAAAGGATGTGGGATTAGGAGAGCGAGCCACAGAAAACGTCTATTTTAAGGTTTTTCTGAACTACATGGACTACTGAAATAAGTAACAGAAAGACTAAGCTAGGAAATACAAAGTACAAGTTGCAAAAAAATATACAACCAACTGTGCCATTTAAACAAATAACTAGAAAAATCTGTAAGCCTGATGACAATGACAATGAGCCATGAGTAAATTGTCCCTGCTGCTAGGACACTGAGGTGTTCCAGGCAGCTGGCCAGTCCAGACAGCAGGCCCTACACAACCCCCTGTCGGGCCTTGTATCTCATCTGGTTTAGAGCGAGGGGAAAGTGTACCTTACCCGTGTCTCGGATGGTATGCGTATCCATGTTACATTCATATAGCTGTGTAGAAGATTAAGCTTTGCCTCAAGAGACAGAATCAAACTAAGGATGAAAAAAGAATGGAACAAACAGTCAAAAAGCCTGAAAGAAAAAGCAGTAGTTCTTAACAGGAAGAGATGTAAGAGCAGCCTGAATGGTGACCGTCCGCTGGAGACCCACCCATGTCTCCTCTCATGTAACCACAGAATATGAACAAAGCCCTCTCTGTTAGTAGTTCTCCCAATACTTCAATCAGGTACGGCTCAAGACAATTTACTGCTCAACACGAAAGTTACAGAAAGGTCTTACTTGGCCAGTCTGGTGTTATCATTGTCATCTTTTCCCCACTCCCAGTCTTTCCCAGGATCGACCGCAAAGTGCAAAGGCAGTAACTTGTGTTCAGAGTCAGTCAGAGGGATCACCGCTGAAGGAGAGAAGAAACAAGGATTGGGGTGGCGGGAACGACGACAGAAAAAAAAAAACCTCAGCTCTGAAAAGCAACATAACTGGTTGAAAAAGGGCACAATTTGAGTGTGCTGCAGAATTGTCTCATCCAGAGCACCACAAATGTTTTATACTTGGCTCCATTTCCCTATTCTAATGTTTGCGCAATAGAAGAGGAGAGGTTAATACACTCATTGTTCCTGAAGTGAAAGATAGTCACCTGAGTCAGAGGAGAGAACATTGCCATTTTGTAAAGCACAAGAAACATTTCCTGGAGGCAGAGCCATTAGAGCAGCAGAAAGAAATACAAAGTTGAAATATTCCTGCCTGTCTCTCGTACAGATGCATATGCTTGTTAATTATTTTGTCTTTTCACTTTAGTATCTTTTTGCTTTCCACTGTCAAAGAAACAAAAATATATTGATAATAGCATTGAGAAACAAAGCTAACCATAGTTACAGTGACCTTGGACTCAAGCTGTGAATTAACATAATGGAGGAGCACAGATCAACATATATGTGGGTTAAGAGTGCAGGGAAAAGATCATTACTGCTGTTCTATCCCAGCATCGCCGCCGAGCTCTTCTGTCCTTTTGCCTCTCTGCCTTCTGACATATCTAATGACTCTGCTTTATACTCAGCATGCATGGACTGCACTCTGGTTTTACAGAGTGTCTATCATTCATCACCAGCAAGAAACTACGAGAAAAACACTGTCAGATTTAATTAAAGCCAGCAATTTTCTTCCATTTCATTAGGAAGAAACGTAAAAGCTGTTGAGGGCCTGGGTGGGATCCTCAGCATGATGCAGGTCACTGCTGCTCATCTGACAACCAATCAAGGAATTTAATTTTCTATACCAGAAGCCTTAAGGACTTTGCTTAGGTATTCATTCTGGTAAAACCAAGGGGCAAAGAAGCCTGGAGAAATCACCCAAACATCATGGCCCCAAATAATTGAAAACTGATTGCACTTTTTGGTTATAAGCTGTTTATAACCTTTTATGCAGTTCAGAAAACATACGTTGTCAAAACAAAAGTAAAGCAACTTTGGTTAAATATTTGGTTCCTCAGCAGAATACAGAAAATTTAATCTGAATTTGAGACACAGAAGTTAGTATTTGGTTCAGGCAGTTCGACAATGACTGCAGAAAGTACACACATATTCTCATCTTTGCAGACTGGAAATAAAAAGGCCAAACCTCCACAAATTTCATGGAAACGTTGCCCCCTACTGCTTAGAACAGGTAATTCTTGAGGTATTTCCCCCGTATTAACTGCAAATATAGTATACAACTGCTGGAGATGAATCAACTTTAGTTGCAGATACTGCTGTAAAGATGCAAGCACAGAAATTAATACTCTAAGACAATTTAGTTCCTTAAAGAAACTCGATGTAAGTAGCAGAGTCTAACTCTACTCTGTAAAAACACACTGTAAAGCAAGCTCCTGAAGCACAGGAACAGAGGGAATGTACAGCAGAGGGGAAAACTGAATACACCTTTTTAACACTCATTGGTGTAATATGAGGGCTTCTCCTGCTACAGTCAATGAAATTATTGCAGCAAAGGGGCTTGGATGCCTGAGAACACAATTAACTGATCATATTTTCCAAAGAAAACACATATTTTGCTAATTAACTGAATTATGATCAGGTATTTACAAGCAACCTTACAATGCAATATATCAACTGTTTAAAGGAAGGAGTCAACTTAGAAAAGAGCAGCAGTCTAAGTTCACACCACTTCCACTTCTGGTAATTACAGGTACAGCCAGGGAGAGAACTGGGAATGGGATCCTGAGGTAGATGATGCTGGGAAGCCTGGACCAAAGAACCATCAGAAAGATCTATCAGTCTCTCTGGGATATAAACCTCAGCCAGTCAGGACTTTCATGCCACTCCTCAGCTGGAGTGCCTTCTGGGCTGTGAAGTCAGTGTTTCCTAGCACTCGGCTTCATGCCTCAAGTGTTATTATTAATCTTCTATAAAGAAGAACACCATAACTATTCCTGAAAGTACTAGTAAAATACAAATGCTGACACAGATACTGCCATAGCTGCTGTCCCACCTCTCGCACCTGTCACTGCAAACACAGGGCAGCCCCTGCCCTGCTGACCAGCTGGCAGCGCGTGAGCGCGGGAAGCTGTGTGTTCCCCGAAGCAGCCTCAGGGGCAGCTGAGAGCTGGGCTGTGCTGCCACAAAGATAAAGAACTATTTATAGGCTTTTAATCAGACATTGTGGTTTTCAAAACAGGAGGGCCTTGGGTGACCATCAGAAAGGCAGCTATGTGCTGGTAAAAAGACGACATATCAAAATGTGTTTTAAATGCTCCCCAGAGAAGAGGATGTTGGCATGTTTCCTCTCTTTATGGACGCTCAAACTAGTGCTCAAAATGATCTGGTAAAATACTCTATGCCAAAGCAGAACTTCAGGCCTTCACATCAGCATTTATTTGGCCACACATATTTCAAAAATACAGGACATACCCTCTTCTCCACAAGACAGCTTCTCAGCAGCATAAACACGTATGTGTGTTCAGACAGCTTCAGATGCGGCTCCTGACATCTGGTTGAATGGTTAGAGTATAAACACTATAAGTTGTGAGCAGCTTGGATACTGGAGATGCTCCCTTTACGGAGTTGCAGCTCTAAGCTCTCAGCTGCATCCTGAGAGTTCAAGATCTGGCCATGTACTGTGGCACCCGTGCCACTGTTTTCTGACTGTAACAGTTGTGGCTCTCCCCTCTATGCCAAAGTTGCCAACATCTCTATGCTGACGAGGTACAAAAATAGGCATTATTAGAGCATCCTTGTGCCGATCTATTTCCTGTCACAGCATTTGAAGAACAATAGCAATGCTGTGTTAGCTGTTAGACTGCTGCAGTCTCTAACAGCAACCAGCTTGGCAGCTGAAAGCTAAAGCATTCCCTTCATCCCAGCACAGACTTAATGCCAAGTGCTCTTTGCTGTTCTCCACATAACTGAAACCTCTGTATTCAAAGCCCTGCAGAAAAATATGTAAAATCAGATCATACAAAACAAATACTATTTTGATTCAATAACCCTTGTAATTAACCTGGATAAACTTCTACATGAAGAAAGCCAGCATTTAATTTCAGTGATGCTGTGCTGGATATTTGGCAGCTTTTTCTCTCCCAGCAGTTTTCTTGTGTGACTACAGGTGTAGGAAATTCCTACAGAAATGCACAAGAAGTATATTTAACATTATTGGTAGCACCTGTAGGAGAGAACAAATATGTGACCTTGTTATCAAACCCAAGATCTTGCAGTGTGTAATTAAATGGCTTGTAATATTGGGGATATTTCAGTAGGTGGCACCAAGGTGTATCACTGAATAACAGATACTGAGAGGCAAGGTCAGAGCAGCTGAACAGTAGTTTCCCCCACTACCTTTGGTTAATCTTGTCACTTAAAGGATGCCACAATAGCAAAAGGTTTGGTGGGTGGCAGTTACCCTATCTGCAAAGTCACTGCAGAGAGTTCTGTCCATTCAATCAATCCATTTACACACAAAGGCTCTTTTAAGGCCTGTTATAATGAAGTATTGTATGAAGGCAAATAGATGTGCCTGAAATAAATTGGGTTACTTTCAGTCCACTGATATTATGCCAATCTCAATTGTTAGAAAGGAAGAAACGTATTCTACCTACTCCAGAAATTGTCTTTTTCCACCACCAACAGAACTCAGACCTAAAAAGAATCGAGACCAAGGACATGGAAGCATGTTCTACAAGATGATAACTCTACAATTTGTAACACAGACATATATGTAGAAGCTGTTAACTTAATAGCATGCTGACATTGCAGTCCTGGACACAGCCTATCAGCAGCAACCATCAACAGTATCCTTAAAAAGGCTCTCCAAAACTCTTCTCTTCATTCATATCACATTATTGCATTAAAATGGTATGAATTTGCTTTGCAGACTTCCATTTCTCACAAAGTGTTTCAGATCATACCTCAGTGAAGTGCTTCCTGTAGGAAAAGCATCTTCCCAAGGGCCACTCCCCAACCGATGGAGGGCAGGAAGGCAGCTGCAACGTCCCCACGTACAATGCAAAGGCCAGACCTATTGCCAAGCAGCTACCTACAAGTCCTTGAAATAGCTACATGCCACTGAAGGCTCAATAGTTGGACTAGATTGATTTTCCCATTGAATATCTGACATCAAGATGAACCGCTTTTGTCCATTTCTGTCTTATGATTTAGTCTCCTATTCACCAACACAAAGTTTGCCAATAGCACATGCAATCCTTTGTCGTGTTTCCCATCTCACACAACCTCATGCAAAAAACTCTCTGCTCCCTCCAAGAAGGGTGACTTAACTAGATGTCAAATTCTTGCACAAAGATGTCTACAACAAAACCTGTTGTTCAAGAGTTTCTTTCCTCCTTTGCACGATTTTAATGAATGTCTTTCTCTCTCCTTTGCACAGCTGCAGCACACTGACTGTATCATAAGCATGGAAAATGCCCAATACGTCCAGATGAAATCAATCAATCAGATGAAATGCATATAGGGCTAGGGAATTAAATGAACGATATTTAGTTGCCTCTAAACTCTTTCTAGGAAGGAGGACTAAATGAAACTCACTCAGAAGGTCTCAACAACCAGGACACATTCCATGTTTACTTTACAGGTATATGCTTTCATAAGAGATTTAAAACACCTCTGCAGTGTCATCAGGCAAAACAAAAAGGACGACTCATACCTAACAGTAAAACTCCACTGAGTTTTTCTAAAGCCTCACCATATTTTTTGCCAAAGCACTTTTCCCTTCCTTAGAGAAGGAGCAAAGACAGACAGGAGTTCCTCTCACAGCTTTCTGTTGTTAAGCAAACAGGTCTTCCAAAGAAGGGCTGTTATAGCTAGCTCCTAGGCTACTGATGCAGGAACAAATCCAGTCCTGAAACTCTTGTCACTCCCTGTTCCATATCCAGGAACCTCAAACTTGATAGAGAAATATCTGCTCAGACTTTGTTGTGATTATTCCAAAGTAAAACAGAAGACAGCAAGATGACTGGACAAAAACATTTCAACCAAATATTTTTAAATGAGAAAGCACATTTAGCAGGCTAGAAGAGAGATTTTTCCATTACGTTAGTTTTCAGTAGTAATCTGATTCATGCTTTATCTCCTAAGCACTCTACTAACCCAAATTAACAAAGGCCTTCAGGAACCCAGCAGCACAGCAGGTAACTATAATCATATCTATTTACATACATGGAACTGATAGAAAAGGTTTAAGTGCCAAAGATAGACTAGGACTGAAGAGTTCTTGGCTCACAGTCTTGTGATTAGACCACTTAGACTCTTAAGAATGCAGCAATAAAATTTAGTGGATATTGTTTCCTTTCTGATAGATAAGAAACCACTTTGTGCATTGTATTCAATATATAACCTTGGGTTGATGAGTTTATTGCATACCTTGTTCTCTCTGTTGATCTTTCTGTTCCATGGAAACAAGAGCAGAGAAATGGGCCTGATCATAGGCTAGCACAAGAGGTGAGCAATGGCATCTGTTAGGTAGAACTTCAAGTGGCAAATAAATTCCTCCAAATGGTATTGGTGCGAATGCTGTGAAGAAAAATATGATATATTTTAACTGTGTCAAAGAACAAGACAATAATGTTGGTTCTACTGTATGTAACAACTGTGCTACAACATTTTCAGAGCTCCAGGAGAGCAGCCTAAGGTGAAGTAATCAATGCAGAAAACAGTCACAAAACCAGGTACAATTCCATTATAAAAATGTCAGGAAATATACTAAGGAAAATAATGAAAACATTCCGCGCTCACATATATTTTCCTTGCTCTATTTGTTTACTAGTAAATATATTAAGGTCTTAAAACAAAATCTTGATGACTTTCACACGTGTGCAAATCTGTACCTTCCTATACTACTTCTAGGTAGAAGGATATTTTGTAATAGTCAGCGGTAAATACCCTATCAGTTCTTTTGGTAACATGCTCTGCTCCTGCCTTGCACGAGCAGATTCCTATAAGAAGCATTACAAACATGTTTATAGTCCACAAATGCATCATCACACATCATATATGTATGAATGTGTGTGTATATATATAGAATAATGGTAAGAAAAAATTAAAAAATCAATCTACAAGTAGAATTTGAATGGGATGATGCACAGAAGCTAGTAAAAAAAGTGCCAAGATATACACATTCAAAATTCTATTCTTCAAAGTCAGATTAGATTGATTTATGCAGAGTTTTAAGGGGAAAAAAATCCACAGACCAGTAAGAAACTTATTGTGTTCTGTAATTTGGTGGTTGTTAAGGTAATAGTAAACATGTGGGATAAACAGATTTTCAGTGAGACTTACATAATTATCCTGTATTTACTTTTATATAATAGATATAGATTGTTATTCTGCTCTTTTTTTTTCCTTCCTTTTTTTTCCCTCCCCAGAAAAAGCTAGCAGCTATTCCATAAACACCCAGATACATTACAGCTGGGTCTTTTGTTTTGTGATAGTTTGATTGATTCAGTTTAGAAATGTCTAATGAAAAACTCTTACCTTCTCCCCCTGAGTCTCGTAACATTGTGTCTGCTACTACAACAATAGGTCTTCTCAAAATATGGGCTAAGACAAAAACATGGAACTCTTCTAAGCTCTCATACACTGGATCTTCTGAATTATCGACTCTGGAAAACACGGCAGTGAAACTTTTTGAACCAACTTGAACCAACCGTTGAAACCTTAGTGAGCCAATGCACTGCAGCAGCTATTTCTTCTTCCTTGTCACTCATATTACTACTCCTCTGAAACACATATTCCAGTTACTGAAATAGGGAACAAGAAAGCGGAAAGAAAAATACATTTTTGGAAAGAAAATAATAGCAACAGACTCCATGCTAGTTTAGTAGTCAGCAAAGTTTGTTACTTTCTGATATTGTTTGGTACCTGACCAGGAATAAAAAAAATGTAATTCTTAGCCAAGTTCCTGCTGTAAATCTGCTTTTGTCACAAAAATCATCATTTCACGTGACATGCCTGGCACACAGACTCTACAATGAAAGGTGCTTTTCTAGTTCCTCTAAACAAAATACAGGGGAGTTTACCTTTGCAATGTAAGAAACACTGATGTCAGCTTGGAATTTAACTTATACAAGTCGTCCACTTTTTTTCTTTGATTATTACCAAAACATATTTTTTAAGCTGGGGAGGGGTACCTGTTGAAGGAGCTGGAGATTCATTTTTCTATTAGATTTTCCAGTAAGTTGAATTTCACCTACTTTCCGGGCATTTCACCTTGTCTGCCTCTACAGATAACAAAAAAAAGATAGGCACTTCTGGAATGAGGACCAACCCTTTCTTAACCATTTGCCCAAAGTTGAGATGAAAATTCTCATTTATCTTACAGAATACAGAAGAAATTTAGATCAAGATGTAGTTAGGTGAGACAAGGCCAAGGATTTTTCTAGTGGAGCTCTGTGTTTCAGAAAACAGAAGGAATCAATACAAGTTTCTTATATGATAGGAGAGTAAAACATAAAGTTCAAAGAGTGAGATGGCACTACGGAGAAACCCAAGTCTTGTCTTTACATTGGCCTTCTACAGGTCTGATCCAAATACTGCGGGAAGTAATGTAAGTCCTTCTGTTCTCTCCATCTAGCTAGAGCAAATACAGAGCACTTCAAAAAGTGCAGAGAGACTATTTCATTTGTAGATTAAAATAAATATTTTATTGAAGGGTATTCCATAGGTCTAAACAGAGTTAATCCTCAATCAGCTTCATGATGAGCAAGTAATTCAAGACAAAGACAAAATAGTGCTGTTCTTGGAAGGAATAATAGTAAAAATAATTTAAAAATCAATGCAAAATATAATTGGAAGACAATTTGAGCACATGAAGAGTCTTCTGCACTCTGAAGAGTTTTTCTTTGTTTCAATTTCTTGTTATATGGAATATACATCTTGGGAGGAAAAAAAAAAAAAAAAATCAAATTCATTATCCTTACTTGGTGAAAACACTTTTCAACATCTAGTTCTCCTAAACATGGGTATTAAGTGGTGACAGTATGGGGTGGAGATTTAAAAAAACCTTTTTCTTCATTTATGAATGGACAAACACAATTGCTGAGTTTGTTTAAAATGTTCTCTTTTACTGAAAAGCTTACAAAATCCACAGTTAGACGTTTCATGGCTCAAAACTTCTCACAGCAAGATGAGAGAAACTATGTTAAAGAACATGTGATACTAACTCCTAGGGATATGCTGCTGATCACTAAATGCAATGGGGTAAGACTGAAAGTAACTAAGATTGAAAACCTGACTTAAAATCGAGTGATGAAATTTTAAAAAAAGGTTTTCCAACTAGCATCAGTATGCTTTGGATCAGCCCCATAATCTTCCAGGAGATGGAAATGCCCAGCACCTTTGGAAAGCTAACCTATAAACTCAATCATTTATGAAACAGATCATTCTACTATCTGGACTGCAAGAATAAATCTGTTAAATTCCCCAGTTCTCTAGCTGAACACTTCTAAGTCCTCTATGACTTCATCAGCATTTTATAGAATTTTTGGGATCAGTTATCTCCTTTCCTATTTTTCTAGTTTAATGTCATTCATGTCACTATCACTTTTTAAAGCTTTGCCTCTGCCTAGCTACAGAAATAAACACACTAGATGGAAGGAGACTGAAAAACAGTAGGATTGTGGGAAGCAGACAAGAGTAAAGATGATAATTCACAGCTGAGTGCCACTTAAAAATACAATACACAGAGCATGGCTCCTGTGAGCCACGACAAAGGCGGGCAGCCTAACCCAGGCACACTTCTAAATGCAGGCAGTGATTGTCCTCTTATTGCTAGGTGTGCAGAGAACTTCCATAAGTAACTGGCATTAAACGTGAAAAACAGTGACTAAACATAACTGTACGGGCACTGCTCCAGAATATGGGGGACAAATGCAGTAACCTCCTCAGAGGTCTGAATGGCATCCAGCCCATCCCTGGAACCTCATGTTAAAATCTTGCCTCCCAACCTAGGGTCACAGCAGGATGGGAATTAACAGCGGGCTGCTGCAGGACACAGTTCTGTGATCAGGCAGCGAGACGCTTCTCCTTCCCTGCACCTCTCTTCCTCTAACCCAAACTTGTCAGGACGTTTTTCCTGATGTTCAAACTAAACTCTCTATTTTGTACTTTCCTGTCATATTCCTCTCTGGATTCTTCTCCACTGTTGGCTGTGAGAGCTTTTCAGTATTTGCAGTCCATTATGTCACCCTCAGAGTAATCTTTTACCCAAAAGGAAGTTAGAAGAATCACGTGACTGACAAGACAATACATGCTACAAAGATTTCCAGCTATTTCCTCACATTATATTTCCATCCTATCAGTCCTAAAGCTTTCCTTCAAATACTCTATTCCTCATCTCTGAGTTGATGAGGTTTCTGGAATTGAAAGGCCTATTCCAGATGCAGCTGTATCAGAAGGACCTTTATCCCTTTGGACTGACAGCACATGAAGTCCAAAATTCCATCGGGCTTATTTACTCACATCAGCAAGTCTCTTGATTCACTATTTATGGTCATACCTCACACTCTTCAAATCCTTCTCTTCTATTACATATCTCTTTTCCATTGCTCATTTTCACAGAACCACAGAGTGGTTGAAAGGAACTTCTAAAAGTTCCCTTGTCCAAGGCCCCTGCTCAGGTATGGCCACCTAGAGCCAGTTGCCCATGGCCAGGACTGTGGACAGATAGCTTTTAAGTACCTCAAAGATTAAGACTTCACAGCCTCTCTGGGAAACCTTTTCAATGTTCAATTTAATTTCATCATTGCCACTAATTCATGTGAGCCATCTTATATTATTTCAGTGCTACTGCTGAGGATTCAGTTGGAATTTTTATAAAGATTAATGAGAATGAAAAAATTGTCATTAACGAGTATCCATAGCAACCTGCCACATTCTTTGATCCACTTAACATTCCACCTATTTTTCACAGACATCTATTTATGCTATCTACATGGCTATGAAATTGCGGGCAAAATACTTTTGCCAACATAACATGGAAGCAAAAGAAATTTAAGAAACTGAAATTAATTCCTTTGTTCATGTAAAGTTTATTTTTAAATAATGAAATCCACATATATAAGAGTATGTAAATTTGCATTTCAGAATCCTGCTCAACTAGGGCACTCTGACTAAATTATTTTTGATAGTAAGAACAAATTAACAAAAAAAGAAAAAAAAAAAAAAAGAAATCTCAGTCTATCCTACATGACCACTGATACTTTGAATCCAAACAGAGTTGACACCTACTCAGCACTCCACAGAGATTCTCTCTTTTATCAAAAATCCAATTGGTACCGTAGCTAGTAATGAAAAAAACCTCAAAAATGTGAAACAGGGAAGTCAGTACCCTGCTGTTCCACTATTTGCTGTCCTTTGACTGTAAACTCTGAGCAAGTTCTGTTTTCATGTCCTTGAATTTCCTTCTAAACAGCTCCCTATGGTAACCTTGCTTTTCTTTCCCTTACATACACTCCAGATTCTTAGTTTGTCCAGCTGACTCATAACAGCTATTCCAAGTTTAGATTAAGTTTCAGGATTCACGCAGAGCAAGAGACCAATGCCTGCAGACAGTTGAGACGTACTGAAACAACATGTCAAGTATCAAGTTATTCAATCTAGTGATTAGGTAAAAGCATGAGGCCAGGATGAAATCTGAGTTTGTATCTCCATTTGCCAACATTCCGTTTCTGAAACCTCTTCCTTCCCTGCTTAAGAATCCCAAAATTAAAACCAACAGGCACCACCGCCACAGCTTACTAGCAAGTACAAACTTCTGCTTCTAGGTAGATGTAGGAACCTATCCATTGATCTCCTTACACGATATTTTACCAATGAGCTGCAACTCAAACACAAAAAATTACACAGTAGTGAGACATTTCCCTTCTTTTCTTCAGGGGGGAAAAAAAAAAAANGGGGGGGAAAAAAAAAAAAAAAAAAAGGTATACTGCATTGACTAAAGGAGATACAGAATATGAGTGCTTTGAGTTCCAATTTTCATTTCTTAAGTGTTTAAAAATATCAATACTTTTTTCTCAAGCAATAACAATATATAGGAAGCTGTTTTGAAGGTATATAATAAAAGAAAACCTAAATCAACTTTCCCTAGATTATTTTGGTTTGAATGTTATTTTATATTTAATTGTGTGGAAACGCATGCTTTTGTGGAAAACATCTTCTGTGGCATGTGAGGTGCAACCATCTGTCAAATAGGAAATATCTTGAATTCAACAGACACTTCTTAAATAAGGAAAAATGCAATCACTACATAGGTACTAGTACTTAATTTTAATATGACATAATTCTGATCCCTTCTTTGCCTTGAATTTTTTCCCTTTTCTAGAGTCTGTGGGATATCTACTGTTTCCAGATCTGAAGGGCTGTCTGAACTAGCAGATTTGTATCACCACAGCAATTTGATTGTTTCCAGGCTGCATTTGGCTTAAGTACAATTTACATCAACTGAAAATAGGCCAGAGGAAAAGATTTCTTAGCCACCAGAAACTAATAAGGAAAAGATAGACTGTTATAATGAACCTTTTTCTATCTGCACCCTATAATTGCTGCGTATACTGAACAGTTAAAAAGAAATAGCACTCCTATAGTAGAAATACAGACCAAATAAAAGTAGTTTTAAAGCAATGTCTTTGTTAAATGATCTAAACTAAATTCTCTACAAGATGAAGGCCTTTGATGGATGCAGCAGTTCTGTATAAAGATTTGTATGTTGAAATGCTCTGAATAACTACCCAAGCCTGAAACCTCACACATTTGCAACCTCATTTCTGCTTAAATGTTCCGGTTTTCTGCCTTAAATAAAACTCTGTTGGCACATGGGAAGATTACAGAAATATTCTCTCCCTTCTTCCCCATTTTAAATCACTTCACTTACTTTATTAAGACAGTGTCAACCACATGTGAGACAGCTAGCTAGAAGGTGACAGTTAATACTATGTAAGAATACCATCCACTTGCAGAATCTGTATCAGCTCACACCATGACACGCCATGGCATCTCACTTGCAGCCCCATTAGGTTTTCAAGAAATTAATAACAGCAGCGATATTCAATCTAGCACTAGAACAGGCTTGGAAATCTTTCACTGCCAATAGTCTGCAA
>VYZX01016228.1:167104-188258 GCA_013401335.1 Brachypteracias leptosomus
CTCTGTGTTCCTAACAAAGTTCCTCCTTCTATTGCCTAATCAGCTTGCTTTTTCTTTCTCTTGAAATTCATGCCCTGAAACCCACACATGTGCCTCTCTCTTTTCCTTTAACAGTATCTCCAACCTCAGCTACAGAAGCTACCGTCCTTCGTGCATTTCTTTTATTTTGAAATAGATTTTAGGCCCTTTGCAAGGAATGCATCTTATATGTTAAATTTTTATGTCATTGACCAAACTATAGCCAAACTGGCCCTGTTGGTAGGAGATGACAGAATGTCTAATGCTCAGTGACTTTCCTATTAATTCACTCTCTTCATTTCAGACAGAAGTATGTCTAAAATAGACAGGAAATAAAAGGAAACTGAGTATCTTTATGTCTCAAATAGAGACAAAAGATCAGTTTACATGAAGTCTTACATGATTTTCTTAAATATTCACTGTTTGATCTCTTTAGCTTTCTTGACCCAAAGCACTGTTTTCCCAGGAAGTTCCAGTTTCTTTGAATCAAATGCACACATAAGTAAACTACACAGACTTGTGTAGGTTACAAGAATACCTGTGATCAAAACCACGAGCACTTCAGATAGCAAAAAAATCCTTGCCAGGATGCATGAGGCTCTAGGGAGGAAAGGACTTTTCCAGTGTGAGTCAAGTTAATGCCCTAATTAACGTGCAGAAAAGAATAAATGCTAAGAGGCAGCATATTCAGTAGTTTCTGCAACCCAAAGTTCAAAGCCAGTCAGCTCTGCATGAATTAGATGTCACCTCTAAATTCAAATATTCCCTAATTTTAAGGTGAGTAAACCACTGTGATCCTCTAGTTTGTACTCTTGCATCAACTGACTCTAAAGGCTGTAATTCTGCTGCAGTGGGCAGGTCAACAATGATAGTGTAGCAAGCTATTTTCTGATAGCCCTATGGAATTTGGAGCGTTTGGCAGAGCTGCCAGAGGAAAAGCCATCCTGGTTTTTTCCCCTGTCCTTCTTGTGTTAGCTGGTTCTTAAAGAAACTAGATGTATTTTCTTGCTATTTGATTGACATTTTTCATACTTCATAGTTTCCTGGTAGCATTCCCACATTATTTTATTCTGCTGGTTTATTCCCAGAAGAAGGCCTTCTGAATACTGTTTGAGTTTCTTATGTTTTGGTGGTTTTTTTGTTTGCTTGGTTGTTTCTCTTAAGTATTTACTCTTTGATGCCATTGTATAAGTATGTCTTTTCAAATACTAAAGCAAAAAACATAAGCATATGACAATACATGAGTACTCTATGTGACACCAGATTAGCAGAGGTCCTGCCTAAATACTATGATGCAGTGCCCTGATCAGTAACAAGTCCCAGTTCACCAGTTTCAACATGCACTGTGTGACTATGCACTGAATTTTGAGAATGAACTCTCAGGAGTACATAGCATTACACAAGCCAATACAGCAATCAACAGAAAAAAGCAACTGGCTATTTGATATCCCAGGCAGCCGTAAAATCTGATTTTACAGCTCCTTTGTATCATCAGAGTTGGGCATTCCATTCTAGAGAGGTGTTCATTTCTTGGTTCATTAATACACTTGCTATTTCATAAGGCACAGATACTAATTATAAATACATTTCTTCATATCTTTCAAGCCTGACTTAAAACTTTAAACTACTAATAAATCTGAATTAAAATTTAATTTCTTCACTTTTTTCCCATGGCAATAATGAAGTATTACTTTAAAATTATTCTGTTTCTTATTACAAAAATAATAAATTAATACATAAAACACGTATTTAAAAACTGTTTTCTCAAGCTGCGACAGAACTTGAAGGTGTTTGTCAGTCATTGCAATGTAATTTCCTCACAAGAACTGGAAGTATCAACCCCCTCTGACCATCCAGACTCAAGTCCTTCTCTATTGCATGACTTCCCCACCAGTCCCCCTTTCCTTCCTCCCTCAATTTCAAGTAAATTTGACAGTTTTCTCTATAATGTTTTAAAAGAAATAGAGGATCAGGCTATGTGTCATTTTGCAAAGAGCACAGTATTTGCTTTTACTCCCTGGCATTTATTTCCCATGCAGGATGCACAAGCTCCAGAAAGAAGCATGATTAGAAATGCCAACCAAAATGTCAGCTTGCCCAGCTGCTGACATCTGAGTTATTTACCCACCTGCTTGCTCCAAAGCGACCATTGTTGCCTGCTCAATTAAGTCACGTTCGATGAAGCTTCTGAAATCTTCACTGTACACGCTAAGGTCTGGCAGTTGGAATGTGTAGATGGGCATCTCCAAAGGAAACTGCTCATTGCTGCACTCATTTGCTACATGTGACCGAGCAAGGGAGACTATGGCTGAGCTAGCATGAGAAATACCTCTGGAAAGACGTTTTTCTATAGAGAAAGCAAAGGGATATTACAGCCTGTAAGACTGCATAAAACACCAGCCAACAGGAAGTCTGCTGAATGTCCATTCATTTCACTTAGGAATTTATTACTCTTCTAGTTTGTTTCCTTTCTGGGGTTATTCCCCTACTGTAAAAGACATATCTTAAGCTTCCAAAGATGCATTAGAAGAAACATTTACTGGCAGACAGATGATAATTAATATTTTGAACTCTTAATTAAGTTGACTTCTTGCGAATCAAACAATCCAGCACTCTACAATCACTTCATATCAAACTTGCCATACTATTTTAATCTCAGAACAATCTACCCGAAAGGAATTTTAACATCATTATGCTGTATGTAAGACAAACCCAATGTTTATGCGTATGTGTTTTTTAAAATCCTGATCCAAGAAAGAATACACAGTTCAAAAAGAATTATGAAATTAACAAACCTGGTACAGAACTTTTTAAAAAGTTTTATTAGAACAACTATGAGCCAATATCTTATAATTTTTTTAATTTCCCTGGAGACAAATGCTATATAAGGAACAGTAAAGGGCCAATAAGGCAAAATAAGCATTCCAATGTTAAGAAAGGGACAAAATATTACTATCATATCATTCCACTTTCCTACATGGCCTCAGTTCTGGTATCAGCAAATAGGTAACAGAAATACTCTTCAAGTGCTTAAATATAAGTCATTGAGTCAAAGCTGATAAGAGCTATTTTCCCTCAGTTTAGTTTCTGCCCCACACTCCTGTTTATCTTTCTAAAAAAAATGAAATTAACATTTCATAGTTGCTTCACATTAATGATCATCAAATGTTACTAGTCTTCTCTCTCAGAAGTTGAACATTCAGTATAAAGTCTCTTTCTGCATCTGAGAAGTGGCTCTCCTTGGAACCACGGTACCACCACCTCTCTGTGCACTGACCCCAGGTCTTCTACTGAGATGTGCTCTTCTCCAGCCATCCTTTGCAAGGGGATTATCTTAATGCTAGAAAATCTCCTGGGTGTTTCACTGAGTTTTATTACTTAATTGACACCAGGTTTATGGAGCTTCTTATATTTTTCCATATGCAGGAAGCTTCCTGGTAGGATTTACATAATGCTAAATTAGATAGTATTTTCACTGATTTTCCTTGGAAATAGATACCTTATACTGTAAGCTTTTGTAAAAAACTATGTAGTGCAATTTCACCTTTGTAGTTTCATAAATACTACCATAACATAGCCTGTACTGATCAACTCTCAAGCATGTAGAATGCAGTATTAAAATAAAACAACTTTCAACTCACTGCAGACAAGCACAACTTGCAAGCAGACAAGTTGGAAAGCTGCTTGTCCACAAAAACCCTGGAGAAGAGGTCTTACCTTGAGCAATGTCATCCTGCCTTTGCAGACAGGGCCGCTCAGCCTTTGTCACCTGGGGAGGCTGCTCTGGCTCCTGCTGCTTGTAGTATTTGCCCTCGTTGAACACCTGTGGTAGGTTGGCCGTGTGTACCTGCCGGAGCTGCTCATAGTCATTTAAAGCTGCTGTCAAGTCCCAGTTTTTGCCTGCCAAATAGCAAAAGAACATTCTACTCACATCAGTATGTGACCAGATTGATAACCTGGAAACCATCTTCATATGCACTTAAAATATAAACTTAAATAGAGAAACTACTCCTAAAACACCAGCAAGGAAACAGGTTCTTTAGATAAAACATTTTACAACCCCTCCTCCCTCAACAAAAACACACCATTGATAACACCTTGAAAGTATAGAGCAAGGACTTCTTTTGCTTGTATTCTGATCAAATGGCTCCAGAAACTGGAAAATTTAAGATGAAGACTAAATCTCAAATAATTTAACATAAAATAATGAGAAGCAGCAATAACTCACATCTGTGCAGTTGTATTAAAAATAAATACTAGTTAAGAGCAATGATGGGAAGACATGACTGCTAGTGTTACAGCACAAAAAAGCAAGAAACTTTCTCATCTTTCTATTTGCAGAGCAGCTGGAATGCAAATACAAACCACTTTAGGCCCCTTTATCTTATAGATCAGAGAGAAGTGGCTTTTCGAGAGATTTAAAAGTCTTTTAGAAAGCAGGTAATGTAGGACAGTGTTTTGTAACAACACACGCCGTGAGAGGTTTCAGTCAGCGTGATTCCACATCTGCATGAGCTGCTCATGGACCTGCCAACACAGAATCCTTTACAAAAATTGCTTCCAAGCTTCCACTTCATCATATTGCTATGACCAGCGCTAACATCCAGAGATCATGAGGTCTGGTTAGTACAGGTGGTGAAATGGTATTTGTCTCTCTCAAAAAACAATAATGAAAAAAGGCTGAGATGTTTGTATGCTATTTTATAAACAATGCGAAGTTAAAATATACAGATGTCCTAGAATTCTCCAATTACTTGTTTTTAAGTGGAAAATTTCAAATATTTAATAGCAAGAAAAGAGACTCCACTAATTATAAAAGACACTCACAGCACTCCATGAGCACTTTTCCTGGGAATTCAAAAGTAACCTGATTCTGACTAATGCATGATTTATTACACCACAACAGCTTGTCACTTTATGTACCTTAAGAAGCTACATTACCTGAGTGGTGGTTAAATATAACTTATTTGCTTACACAGAGGTGAATAAGCTAAAAATAATACAAGGCGGTTTTATACAGATAAAAGAAAGTCTTCTACTGTTAACAGTCATTTCTGTAAAGAACAAAAACCTAACCGAAGGTAGGAAAAAACCAGCACAAACAGCTGTTAGCTACAGGGTCGAGCTAAACTATCTCAGGTTTTGAAGTACTAAACAAAATTGTCAAAGAAAATGTTATATACATCCTGTGTAGTCCATAATATAAAAAACCTTGTCAGTGATTTGGAATCATTATATAGATTACACTGTAATCTTCTATTAGAAAGCCCGTAGGACAAAATGGAAATTCAGTGAAAACTGTCAGAAATATTAGAACAAGCAAGTAGGTTCAATGCCTATAAGGCAGTCAGGGCTCTGCACTAATTATCTGTATCTCATCTCAATCAAGTTGCTCAAATCAAACATTGAAGACTCATCAGTGTGTTCCCAAGACTGATGTGATCACATGTTAATGTTCAGAGTAGGGAAAGGAAGAGGGGAAAAAATTAAAATTAGGGGAAAGGAAGAAAGGAAAAAAATAGGCTTTTATAAGAGAGACTGTGTGAAGAAATACAAATAAGTACAAAAATTTAATGTGGCGTAAAATAATACTAAAAAAGTAAAAAGATTAATGAAGTGTGATGTGATCTGGATCACAGAAACAGCAGCAGAAGCAATGGACAAGCTGGGAACAAATCAGAAAGGTTACTAAGTTCAGAGATGTCTAGAGCTGATGATCTGAACAAGGACTTCCAGCAGTGTGACATGGCAGGTGAGAAAGCTTCAGCTGGAAGAAAGTAGTGAGGCTCGTGACTGTGGAGATGAATAGAGCTAACTCTGCTCGGCTCTCCTCCTTTACACTTTGCATACCAAAAGCTTTTGATTTTCTAAGGCTGTATCTTATTACATTCCAAACTAAGTTTTGAAAGAAGAAAAAACCTGAAGTATGCTGTGTCAGAAACGATGACAATAAATTCATATAACATTGAAATCAAACAGAACCCCCCAATACCTCATTGGGTAGGTCCCTCCTTCCAGTCTTGGTATTTGTCCAACATATTTCAGCAGCCTTCTGGTTTGGTACAGACTGCATAGAGTCCCTCTGGATCCCCAGAAAAAGACTCACTCTTTCTTTTATCAAAGTTCTGTTTGTATTACTGTTCCCTGTTCTTCTCTGAAATCTCCCAGGCGCCGCTGCCTCACAGAAGTCCCTGTTCTGTCACATCTTCTATATTGTCTTTGTTGTTTCCCACACAGACCCTCATCAAAAAGGAACAATCTTTCCTATCCCACAAAGGTTATACCTGACATAAGCACTGACATGCTCTCCATCACAAGGCTGAAGGAAAAGCAACAGGTAATTAATCTGTTTTGCAGTTTCACCAACTAAATTAAGTAAGACTTTTTGTTGCAAAGGAAAAAAACCCCTCAAGATTATTTTTCAGATTGTCCACTATTTTTTTTTTCCACTGTTACTTATCTGATGCAGTCACTGACTGCTAAGTGAACTGACTGCATTCCTTGTTTATATGACATATTATTGTATTAAAAAAGGTATTTCACAGGCATAACAGCATTATTTCATACACACAGTCACATCAGCTGACGAGTTACTGGTAGCACCATATCAGCTAGTGAATGGCTCCAAAGCAGCACTGACAAAGTGGGTTTATATGAAAAGCTCTGAGTTTCTAATGGCCAGAGAACATCAGCCAGCAAAAAGCTGGAGCAACATAAAGCTGGTTAGAAAACACAGGTAGTGAATCACGGTCAGGATGCTGGAATCAAATTAATTCACTAACTCAACAGAAAGATTACTCTTAATGAATAATTATTTTCATACCAGCTGCATGTGCTATTGTGAGACCGCAGGTGTAATATTTAACAGGACTGAAAGGTCTCTGCTTTAAAACCAAGGAGGAAAAACAACAAAACAAGCGCAGCTGAGTAAGGAACGGAAGATGCAGCCTGACTGAGGGCTGGTCCTGACACTTTGGTGTCAGACACAGCAGGCATCTACATGAAAGGGAAATTCAAAAATATACTCAGTTGCACCGTGAAGTTTCTGTCCTAAATAATAGTTGCTTGAATAACAACAGGAGGCATTGTTAGCCTGAAGAAAGAAAGAAAGAAAAAAAAAAGATAAAACAATATGTAATTTAATAAGCCACTTACCCTTTTCTGCCTTACCATCTCAAACTTGATTAGTAAAGGGTTTAAAAAAACCCAAACAAACCCTAAAGAACAGCAAGACTAGGACTCACTTCAGAAGCATTCCAGCTGATTCAGTTTTTCCTGATCACCAGGGAGGACTGCTTCCCCTGACTCTCCCCTCTGCCCTATTTAGACAACTTGAAGAGTCCAAGTGGGTTTCCCACTGATCTGATGCTCTGAGACCAAGCTGAGAGACAAAGTTTTCGCAGGCCTTGGTCCTGGATCCGAAAAGCCTAGCTTTCCATAGGGCACCTCAACCAGGGACAACATCAAAGTATCAACAGTAGAAGAAAGGGGCAGGGGATGAGAGCCAATGTCCAGTGTCAGGGCTTTTTGTGGTAGGTTCACTGGACTTCAAATCCCAGGCTAGAAAGAAGCTGAAAAGGAGGCAGTGATCAAGAGCATCTTTGCAAGGGTAACTACTGCAGGATCCACAGAGTGCGTTCTTGCCTTGGCACTCTGCTGCTCTTGGGGCATTACATCTTTACTGAACACTGGGGAAAGCTGTTTGCTATCAAATCTAGCCTTGGAGGAAGGGAAATATTCTTGATGAAATATTCATCAAGACTGACCACATTGTGATCAGAGAAGATACCTCATTCCTTTGCCTTTCCCAACCCTTCCACCTTGCCTTCTTGTCCTTCTCAACCTCTGGACACCATCCCCTTCTTAGAAAACATTTGCTAAAAGAAACCAAGACCTAAGACCTTAATTTTTGTATTTAGCCTTGACTACTACTGTTCTCCTCTTGATGCACACCAGCAGGAAAACCAGGGACAAGACTGTGAATTAGATGGACAAACAACTTTGTCAATAGGTTAGTCAGACATTGTGATTTTCCTCAGACTCTGCAGCAAGGAAATTAGGTTCATACCAATGAAGAGGTCTAACCAAACCAGAGTTAACTTCACAGGACAAGAAATATTTCTGTAGAATCCATCACACTGTAGATATATCTGGTATAGCACTATAACAAATGTAAAACATCTACAGAATTACTTTTTCCTGAGTGGAACTAGAAATGCCATACTATCAGACAGCCAAGGGTTTGTTTGTCCAGCTATTATTTTAAAATATCACTACTTTGCTAAGTTTTAAATAAAGTAATAAATTGCATTGTTTATAAAACTAAAACAATGCAACCATACAGCGCTCCCTATTGGAAGCTCTCAGAAAAATCAGTGATCTCCTGATAAAGTCCTGATTTCTGTCTTCTAATACATATATTTCCAACTCACTCCACATTTTAACATGCTGATCAGCTTGAAAGCTGAAACCTGAAAGCAGAAGAGCACGAGAAACTTTTGCTTTAAACGGTTTGCTTCAAGACTGTCACATATTGTAGTTTTTCAGATGAGAAATACACTCTGCCTTAATAAAGACAGTAGAGCTGGCAGCACTCAGGTTTCACAGTTGCTTTCACAGCACTTAGACAGCTGCATTCACTCTTTTCTGGAGAATAAGGGCCCACCTTTTTTTTAATCTAGTCGTTCTCTAGTCAAGTCTTCAACTTGCCTGTGCTGTGAGGAGAAAGTGCCTTACGAATCCTCAGCAGCACATGAGTAATCCTTTCGTGCTCAATGTTAAGCACTTGCTTCCTCAGATCACAACTCACACTCTCTAATAACAAAAATGAAGCACCCATTAGGCAGCCTACGCTATTTGTACCAATACTGGATTTCACATTTTTCAGGCAGATAATGTTCAGGCAGCAAGACCTGAGCAACATGCTATTATTTAGTCTTTTGGGTTTTGGCTAAAATAGCATAGCTTTGTGGGGTGGTAACAGTTAATAAATCTATTGTCTTTCACTTCTTAAATCAGGTATAATAAAACTAGAGGACATTTATCATTAATTAGTAGGAATAGCAAGTATGCAACTATAAAGCACTCCCCCCCACCAAGCTTTCAAATATCCACCTACTCCAATATGTTAAAAAGAACATTTGAAAGGTCACCAGCAACTCTTGATGTAATGATAAACAAAATGCTACAAAGGATGCAGTTTGAGATGGGGAACTAGGAAAGATCTAAACAGTAAGGACCACAATGAAGGGCAATTGTAGCAACAACTTGTACACAGGACTTCAGCAAAGGAAATTTTTAAAGGGGCAGGAAATGCTGCCTAAAGATAAACAGGACCAAAAAAGATGCAGAAGAGGAAGATTTGACAGAATTAAACAAATTATGATGCAGCCCATGTTTACAGTTAATGATCTACTGGGCTGTATATCTAAGAAGCAGAGGCAATAAAAATATCCAGTAAGAATTAATGTGAAACTTGCACAAGACAATAAAGGAAAAAATGAAGCCAAAATGCTACACAGCTCATAGGGAAAGCAACTTGAACAAGATTACAGAATGATGTATTTCAGAAAATAAAAATGAGGTCTATAGAAGCACAAAAAGATGATGAAACTAAAGCAGAAACTTATCCAAAAGGAATAGAGAGCATCATTTTTCATTGTGAAAAATACAAGAAAGTAAAAATAGGTATTTTAGTGAGATGGCAGTAAAACTAAAATAGGCTCACCTTCTGGAATTTTTAACCATTCTAATCACATACAAGATCTGCCATTCTACTTTACATTTAATGCTGGTTTTGTTGTTAATGAAACTCATACTTGAATGCAATACCATTCAGAAAACATTTTTTTAGAAGAGAAACTACTGAAGAACCAGTACCAGCAATGCAACTTTCAAGGCTTTTGACACCATTTCTTAAATATTTTACTATCAACTGTCTGTATGTTTTACTAGTGAACTGGAAAAAAATTACAATCCCCCTATTATTGAAGCTAATGCAAAGCATCCACAGGGAAAAAACCCCAAACCCACCTTATTAAAAAAAAAAAAAAAAGTTAAAATGCAACAAAGCATCCCTGCCCACAGAACAGAAGTCTTGCTGGCAAAGTCATCATAACTCCTTCATCCCAGTCATTAGAACTCCTAAAAACCTACTGCAGAGAACATGCTTCTGTGATGCAAATACTCTGTGCCAGCGTACAGAAAGGTGCTCCTGGCATAGCAGCCGTCCCGCAGATACAAAGCACCAGATGCCAGGTGGGAGGCACATCATCTCTCCTTTTAGCTCATTTAGCAGAACCAGCACTTCACATGAGACTAGACTGTGGATCAGTATCAATTAACAGGCATAGGAATTTTCAGCAGGAATGCTTGATTCATGTAGTTCTTCCCCTTATGAGGGTAAAAACTACCTCTAAGGAGGGACAATCTGAGATGTTTACAAATGACCAGACACAAATCCAGTATTTGGCAGGCTGTGTAACATACTTCTAAAAACAAAATCCAGCATTCTTATTCCATCTACATTCTTCTGTGCCATCTTTCAGCTTAGATTTAGAGCAGCTGTACATGATAAAAAATAAAAGAATATGAATCTCTACATCACAAAATCTTCCTTCCAAGAATGCAGGAAAGAGTTCTTAACTGAAAGTGTTAGCTGCAAGGCTGAGAGGAATCAGAAATGCTCAGAGTTCTAGAGTTAGGTCTGAACAAGGCAAATCCTTACAACGCTTCACTGCATAAATCTAGTAGAAGTGTTTTCATCTTGGGTCACAAGTCATCAATTTGACCCAATGGAATACAGCCAGTACAGGACAACATAAAGAGAGAGGGCAATAAGCTAGCTTTCAGGTAGAGAAGAAGAACCAATCTGAGGAAGGCAATGAATACCAAGACACAACCTATGAAATGGACTTGTAAATTCAATTTGAAGCCAATGCAGAAATTAACACTCCAGGCTAATGCATTTATGATGATCTCTTGCTAATCTACTGGGATTCATGCTTCTGTGAAGTTTAACACTTAAATGAAATAATGTGAAATAACCATGTCCTCAAGAATGCTACATTAAGGGCTCATCATGAACAACGAAGTGCTTAAGACCAACTTATGGCCAACTGCAGCAAAGGAACAATTTTTGTTCCTGATGTTACATGGGTATTCAGTACATGGAGAATCCAAAAAGGCCTGAAGGTTGTAAACTGAGCTCTCTCAAAACAGAGGAAAGCTTTTGAAATTCTACCTTTTCCTATCAACCTCAACTGTCTCTTGTCTAAGTCTAAAGTTAATTTCCATGTTCCCAATATGCTGTATATTTGGAACATGGAAACGTTCACAAATCTTAACAGGAGCCTTATCTAAATGTCTTGGATGAACCTAACCTATACTTTATCTTTTTAACGCAGCATATGTTTACAGTTCCATGCGCTGGTGAAGTCACAACTAACTTTTCTGGACTAGAAGAGTTCTGAAATCTTACCCTCACCATTTTATAGGGCTTTTTTTTGCATAGGACTCTGTTCAAATACTTAAAATTGTGATTATGGGCACAAGGCAAAGTTGTCAATTAACTAACTAGGAATTCTAGCTTCAACTGCAAAAGCTCTTTTAATTTCTTCAGTTACTGCTAGCATTGAAAATTCTAGGAGATCTTTTACTGCAGACAAGTTATTTACTAAAGCTAGGAGCTTTAGGTGACTATGCTAGAAAGGCATTAGGAGAAATGACAAGCAGCTTCTTTCTTTCAAGACTGTTGATTGATTGTTAGTTTTCACCAACAAAAAATGATCCTCATTTTGCACCACCAGGCCAGTGCACAATTATTAAAAGAAAGGTAAATATAAATCCCCCAAACCTGACAATCTGTGAAGATATCAAGTTTACCATCAGCTGCTTTCCCATGTAAGGAAGTCTGTTCTTACAAACCAACTGCTAATAAAGCAAGCCACAAGATCAGGTTAAATGCAGTCACTTCTTCCTATTTGGCATGAAGTAGATTAACAAATATTAACAGGCATAAGACAAAACCAGGAATTCAATACTAGCTTTATTCCTTCTGAAAAACTTATATGCAGAACTGGAATAAAGTTAGACCATAGATTTTAAAACAAGATTTGATTTTGGTGCACATTCGCCAGGGAAAATAACGTAGCGAGTTAACAATTTGCCTCATTTTCTGCTAGAATGCAAAGTCACTCCAAGCTGAAGAGACAGCTGGAAATGACAATTTTGATCTCTGTGTAATGAGACATTGGTAGCAGCTCAGCTTCCTCTTCCCTTTGCCAAGCCTTCCACAAGAGAACTAAAAAAGGAACTGTCTGAGGGAGAGGAGAATAAGAGACTATTTTTGGGGAGTTAGCTTTGTATGCTCAATCACATGACAGTACTGTAAATTTATCTCTCCCTTTCCATTAATTACATGCTTTTCTTTGAATTCTGCTTATATACACTGTTCTTTGAGGAGACATCTATCTACTGCATCTCTGTCATTTCCCACAGGATCAGTCTCCTTTACCACATATATTTCATGTCTGGAAGTCAACCTCCTGATCTCTGAATTAATGATGAACTATGTATTCCTCGGTTAAGCACTTACATAAAGCTGGAAATAGACGGCGCTAATTTTTATATAATGGTGGAACACGACACCATTTATATAAATAAATGAAACCATTTATACTAGTAAAAGAGCAGGTTTTTAGTTAAATATATTATTTTTGATGCAGTTTGGATTTTTCTTTATGTTTGTATTGATTGTTTTTATTACTGTTGTCAATGAATTTCACAAATCCCCCAGTTCCTGATGGTTGACTATACCACTGGCATTTTGAAATATTTCATCCTATGTCTTCCCCCTATATTCAAGTGCTCTTGGCCTGCACATCTGCTGCTTCCTGAAAACTGATCTGTTTTCTAACCGTTTTCTAGTAATCTCAAAGTTCATCCACACCTACAGCCCTAGCACTGTAAACCAAATACAGAATAACTTGTTTTAAAGATTAAATTATTTTCTTTAACAGTCTTCTTTCTGTCTTAGGCAACAATTTAAGCAGGTTATACTTGATAACACAAGCACTACTGATATTCCATGCATGGGAGATTCGAGGTGCCAGTCTAGACTATCCAGAAGGAAAAGGGACATGCCCTCCTCATTCCTGGATATTGGGGGAGCTGGAGATAAAACCCAGCTGAAAAGGAATCAGTTCTCTATCACACAAACCTAACTGTTGATGTTTAAGAATTTTCCCAAAGCCTAGCGAGGCAAAGAAGTCTTTCTGCTGATGTCAAGGTGTCTTTGGGCCCAGCTGCCAATACCAGGCATGTATATGCAAAGATGACATCTGGAGAGTCTTGAAACTGATTTCATGTTTTCCTGTGACACTAATCTAATACATGCCCTAACTGAATCCTGTACAAAGCAGCAATACACATGCCTACCAGCACGGGCTGCTTCTCCAACTATTCTGCTGAGATTGTTGCTTCTTTAACCTGGGTCACATTCACTGTCAAATTGCTCTGTCAATATGAACCACTTGAGTGGAGGCTTTTTAGTTTAGCCGGGTTTTCAGTGAAACTAGGACTTTTTTGATGTGTGTGTTTGGTCTTGTTATCCTCAAAATTAAGTGAGGGTTGAAATCCAAATCTCTAGGTAATTAATAGAAATCTGGTAGCACCTAGATGGTCCTAACTTAGCACATTTTAATTCCATCAAACTAAAAGGCAGGCAAAAAGCAATACTAAAACTGCCATTCAGCTCTCCCCAGCTTCTGCTATGTTCACCTAGCTCTTACGTCTGAAACATCTCCAGATTTTATCTTACAGGTAGGGGAAAAGGGGTTGGAGTTTAGTTTATAATTTATGGTGATAACATCCACATTACAATTCTTTCAGTTCTTTTCCACAGCAATTGTTAGGCTAAAGTGAAAAGTTATCTAATAAAGTTCCTTTCAATGCTTTAAATTTGTAATTTTATGATCTGTTCATACTTTTTTGAAAACTGACGCACTGAAATCAGCAAATAAGAGAATAACGACAAACGCTTCCTAGAACAATCAGATCTAACCTCAGGAAAAGAATTTACTGAATGCATAGCATAAAACTGAAGTTACAAAAACCATACAAATGGAATACGCAGCACTCAAGAGGTCAGGTCACAAAGAGTAAATGAAACAAGTTCAGGCTCTCCACCAGAATTACAGAGGTTCATGCTGGTTTTATTTCCACAAGGGGACCAATAAACAACTGTCCCAGCCAGTGACTTCTCAAGAATTTGCAATCACGGCCAAAACAATAGGTACCTACCACCCTTGGACATGACTGTGTGGATGCAATTCATTTGTGTAATGAAATCCACTGAGTTATTTTGAGCTTCTTTTGATCTTTCATGGTTTATAATACACCAATTCAAAGAAATTGAAACTGATTTAACTTAAAGAAAAACACTAGCAAAGACCAGCAAAGGCTGAGATACAGATGCCAACTTTTTGCAATAAAGGAGCAGTTAAAAATATATATCAGAGATATACCTTTTTCTATAATCAGATCATTAAGCAAAGTAAGTAAACTTGAAAGAATATGTATCAGTGAATAGGAAAAAGGTCAGTTTGGAATCTGAAAAGTCGCTTAGCAAATATGAAAACAAAAAGAATCTTAAAACAGAGACCTAGTGAAGTTTCAAAAAATGTAATACCTGCTTGTGGTGGGTTTACCTTGGCTGGGTGCCCGGTGCCCACCCCTAGTCCCTCTGTCACTCCCCCCGCCCCCCACCAAAACCTCCGTCAGCAAGGCAAGCGGGGAGAGAGTAAGATGGAAAAGGAGAACCCGTGGGTTATGATCAGAAGCAGTTTTAATAACCAGCAGAGAAAGCAAGGCCGCGTGCGAAGCAAAAGCAGCAAAGCCGTTACTCTCTACTGCCCACCCGCAGGCGGTGTCGGGCCTGTCCCGGGAAGCGGCTCCAGAACACGGAGCGGTTGCTCGGAGGACAAACGTCTTCTTCCCAAATCCCCCCATCCTCCTCCCTTTATAGTTGAGCTGACATCATGTGGAATATCCTATTGGTCAGCTCGGGTCGGCTGTCCGGGTTGTATCCCCTCCCAAATCTTGCCCCACCCCCCGCCCGTACCTGTGGTGCTGTGTGGGCACTGATAGTCATAACAAGGGTGCGTGTTATCAACACCCTCTGGCTTCCAGTACTGCAGCATGAGGGCTGTATGGGGAAAATCAGCTCAGACAGACCCACTACACTGCTCTACATAATCTCACATACAGAAATACGCTTTCAGTTCTTGGGATCACATAAACATGGTCAAAACCTCAGAAAGTGGTGAACAATATATCAAAGAGATATGAAATGAAACAGATGAAAGATTCAGGAATAAATCATCCAAAAATGAAAGTGAAGCTGGAAAACAGCATTTCTAAGAAACAAATGGTTTAGCAAATGTGTACAATCCACTAACATATAATTGCCAGATCTCATGACACATAATTGAAATTTATGAATATTCATTTACAATTAATTTAAAATAGCTGTATCTTAATAAATACAGAAGTCCAAAATTACAGTTTTACACCAGATAGCCATGAAAATGTTTTAAGTTGCTTTTGTTTTCATAAACGTAAGAGCACAAGGCAAGAGTATGCTCTTGGCCTTTATTAGAAGTAGAAATATTTCAGGTAACTGCTTTCTATTCTTTTTAAGGGCAATTGAGGGGGAAAATGGAAAGCATGATGAAAATTTTCAGATTGTTCTTGCTTTTTTCAAATCCATTCATACCAACAACCATAAGTTTAAATATAGGGGACGATATGTTTTGGAAGAATATACAGGAGAAAAGAACTGTAATAATCTTGTCCTGGTGCACAAGAGTCAATGTGAGATTTTAATGCAATTTTAAGAACTGCTTTCAAACTTAGGAAAAGAGAGAGAGGTTCAGATGGTGCTCTTGGATACTGTCAGCTCAAAGTGAAGCCTTTGTCTCAAGGAATTATGTGAAAGGTTGTTAGAATAAGATTTACAGTGATGGGAATGTTCTTGTTTTCAGGCAGGTTGATCTGTTGTGGATTTTTTTTTTTGGAAGAGAGACAAACTTTTGCAGCCTTCCTTCCTCCTGACACACAGAGACAAGATCTCAGGTCTGCAGGTCTGTAGCAGATGTTTCAGATACAAAGTGATCTGCTTCAAGCATATCTGATCCCTGAACCATCACGCTGTGCCATGTCAGATCCAGTTTCTACATCCCCTGAGTCAAATGCTACTCGGACAGCCAAGCAACTGTCACAGTCACTCTCCACTTTATAACTTGCTGACATACATGGTGCTCGTATATTGTCCCTAACCTGTGATTTCATTTATTTTCTGGTACAGTCAGCAAATAGCTTTTGGGGTCCTTTTATTTACACAGGGACATACTCATCATTCTTTGGTTGACTCGTAATTATTAACATAAAAACATCAGGATCTATGATGTCTTGGAGATGCCATGAATTTGAGGACACTCATCTACAGATGCGCAGGCTCTTGAAAGGTAATTCCTGCTGGGTGTTTACACTAAAGTCTCTGCAAGAGTAGACAGAGGTGTAAATAGCTATCAGCCAAGTGTTCTCCCTGGAGTCCTAAACAACAAGGATGAGTACTGCTAAGTCTTGCAGTCATAGACAAGCTGAAAAAACTGCACCTCCAATTTTAATAATTCAGCCATAATAGTAGCTAAGAATTTTGACAGGCCTGACATAAAGCTCCTCTTTCAACTGAAATGAATGATGGATGTAGTCTGGGTGGCCTAAGACAGCATTCAGACAAAGCAAGCGAGAAGTGCTGAGTAGCGGAGGAAAAAGTCCTTCAGTATAAAAGGTACAGAAAGGTACCAAGAAGAATAATCAGTCAAAAACAAGCATGAAGTGTTCTATGTGTAAGACACTGCCAGAAACTAACAGAGCAGAGTCCTGCAGCTTCTAATGGAAGACAGATTCAGATGTGGAGACAAATCACCTGGAGAATTCAGCCCAGAAATAGCTCACTCAGCCTGCTCAGACGTGCAGGCACACTGTGGACACAAGAAAAAATTTATACTGGTACAGAGAAGAGTAGATGAGAACCTCCTGAATTGAGAGAGGTAAGATACTGTTTGGGTTAGCTGTACATAATCCCCATTAAAGGGTTTTTCTCATGATCTCAGCTACCTTGGGTTCTCATCCTAGAAGCAAACATGCAGTTAATGGGATATTCTAAAGCAAGGAAAAAAAAAAAGCAGGGGGCAGAAATGGGAGAGAAGAACATTCACACTTTAAAGTTATAAAGTCATTCTAAGCTCTCACTAAATTGGGTTACTAAGCATCCATAACACATCAGAGAGTGAAATAAACTTTGATTGCTCATATGATTGTATATCCTTAAGAGATGCACACAAGTAATAAGGTAAATGATTTTGTGCTATCAAAACCTCTGCTTAAAAACAATGCATCTTCTACACTATGTCAGTTCAGTACTCTGCATGACTATAAACCTAATGCTCTTTGCTATGCTTAATTATTATTTAACATAAGCAGTATATATTTACAAAATACATCCAGTCATAAACATCACCATTGTTATATCGAACAGTTAAGAAAAGGCCTTTGTTTTGAAATATATATATACATTAAAAAGAACTGAGTCCATCATAACACACAGCTTTATGATGTATCAGATTGTAATCTCAGATTTCAAAAGCAGAAATGGGCTGTTTCTAAATCTACCATATTATCAGAATAAACTGTAATGCTTTACCTTACTCAAGAAAACTCAAACCAGTAAGAGAGACGACTTAATAGCGCAGCTCCACGTGCTGTTCAGTGCTAAGCCCCTTCTGCCTCCACCTACCTTTCCTTGTACTTTCTCCAAGTCTGTACGTGCAAGTTCCCACAGCTGTATCATACAAATAGCAAATATAAAGTAACCTACAACTGGCCTTTCAGACTCAATAAGTAGTATTTTCAAAATAGGAATGAAACACAAATTGTGCATTGGACAAACACAAACTAAGCAATTGCTAATGCAATTTTATACACCAATGAATGGCTGATTAGACTGATATAAGACTTTTCTAAACATAGGCATAGCAATGTAACGAAAGAAAATTAATTTCTTAGGCAGAACTAGGAAAAACAAACCTATTTTTAATTTTGATGCAGCTTTAAAAGTCTATGTTCACATCCGTTTTCAGATGTGCGTGACAAAGTTCTCATACCATTGAAATGATGACTCGAAGATTTTAAGTCTGTGAAATCTGAACTCCTTAACAGTTAAGTAACTGCACAGAATTCTAGAATTGGTAACTCTGAAATGCCAAACTGAGCATAGACTTGATCACAAGCTCCTTATGCAATACTAAAGCAAACTTGGGCAAAGGCACAAATGGCAGCACATGCCATGCAACTGAAAAACGGCAATCTTTGCACTAGAAAGATATACACTCAAATAGCCAAAACATTTCTGTACATGTTCTTTTGAATGATAAAGAAAATAGAGACAGAAAGTGTAATCTGGAGGCTGACATGTTTAGCATGTCAAAATTATATAGAAAAGCAATTAGCTTCTAGTATTTATTTCAGGATACTAACAGCTGTCAAAAAGAACCAGACAGAAATAAATTAGAAGCAATATATCTATGTGTGTGTATATATGTTTTAATTATTAAAAAAAAAATAAATCTTTATATCTTCATTTCAAATCAAGAACAGACAGCTCCTGAAGACGTGTGTCAAGCGCAAGTGGAATGTTTCAGCGAGACAAGTAGCTGTGCTCAATACAAAGTTTAACAGAAAAACACTGCAGGGATTTATCAGTAGAACAGGCAGAGGATAGAAACATTAACAGCCAATATTTAGGACAGCTTCTAACAATTTAGAAAAAGCTATATACAATGTATAGATTTTTTTTTTAGTTATTTGTACAACAGTCAGTGTGTATTTAACACATATATTGTACACAATACTGTCCACAGGACACTCAAAGCAAAACAATTCATTATTAAAACAACTGGATAAGGAAGCAGAAACTAGCATGCTTGATTGTCTACAGGATAGTGAAATTCAAGAAATTTTCCCCAAAAGATGAATAAAGGGAACAGTACTAGAAATGGGTCTGAAAAAGATATGTATACTCCATAGAAGCATGGTATGAACATTCAGTCTGAGCAAGTTATAAAAATAGAATCCGTGAGCATATCAGAAAGAGAAAAGGGCTATGGGACCCTAAAGGAACTGACCCAAACTTGTAATTACATGGAAATGAGTGTCTATATAAGCAATAATTTTTTGTCTCATTTTTGGGCTACAAACAAAAAATAAATCTTGAAATTTCTCAAAAACATTTGTGCATATCTGTTTTCAAATTTTGAACTGAAAATATTATACAGACATCTTCATTCCAAGACCAGGTGCAACACATTTCCTATAGCATGGTGCACCATGCTGGCAGGGGGGGGGGGGGGGGTTACTCTCCTGAATATTGTTTATCTTTAAGAAATTACTTCAGGGGTTTCAGTGCTGCTTACAGAGCCCAGAGCATCTATGCATTGCAACAACTAAGGCAGTCATAATAGTGTAAGGGTGGCAATCCCTTCTCTTTGTTAAACAAATGAGAAACCACTGCATCAATTACTGGCAACGCTCTATCAGCACAATAACTGACAACTGGTCCTAATAATGCTAGAAAACACCTCCTCATTCTTTTGCAAAAAGCCCAAGATAGACCCTAGGCTAGAATAACAGGTTGATCAAATCAGTCAGAAAAAACAGAGGTCTCTTAAATATAGGGAGCAAATGATGATATTCATAGTTGGGTATTCTAAGGCTTTATTACATGTAACAGATTACTTCACACTAAGGAAAGGCTGCAAATTCGTATGCACCTATGTGTTAAAAATACATCACTCCTTCTTACTGAAAAGCCCATAGTAAAAGAAGAAGTTATGGAAAAATTTAAAGCTTTCAGCATACATATGATAAAGTGAAATTGCTCTTGCAAAAAGGAGATACATACCCTGATGTATACCTTTAGGTAGTTACTCTAACAATTTCTTAAAGCATATTAAGATTTTAAAAAACCCCTAATTCAGGGAAAGTCCAGTGTGCACATATCAAGGCCACAGAACAGCCTTGCAATTTAGGTATCACCTACTCATTTCTAACTCCCCATCATCAGAAGTATCATTAGGCCACACCAGAAGAAACGAACAAAACCTATGATTACAAAATACCTTCAAATACCAAAGGTGTCTTTCTACTTTTAAGCTTATAAACTTAAAACAGCTACCACAAAATAAATAAAAAGATCCAGTTATTTTTCTGATATGACATATTAATCACTGGGTCCTCAAAATATCTCTGGTTTCTTGTCACTTTACAGTAATTCTACTTCAAACTAAACTTGGCTGCTTTGCCCAGTGAGCCGAAATATTGACAACTGCTTGCAGGTGGCTGAAAATGATGAAATCCAGCTAAAGCCCTCTCCACTCTCCCTGGCACTTACACTTCTAAGGCATGACCATTAATAACCTAAAATACAGCAATCTAACACTTTTTAAGGCTCTTGCTGAAAACATCTACCTTAGTATAATCTATGGTCAGCTTATTACAAGAGTTGATTCACTAGTCAAAATGATAAGAAATGTCTATCTCCAAAGACCAGAGTTGTCTTTTTGTGGTTCTTGCTTTAAGCCAGCAGTGAAGGTAGGAAATACTTGTGTCCTGCAAGCTTACCTTCTAGTAAGTCTCTTGCCAGACCCGGTTCTGCCCCTGTGGACCGAACAAAGTCTGACAGGACTGCATCCATATCAAGAGTCATGTGATCATTCAGAGATGCTGCCAGACATGCAGCAGCAGCAGGACTCACTGGTTGGCTAGAAGGCATCCATCTGCCAAGAAGAAAAAGAGACAGGATTTTAGAATATACTCGAAAGTGATGCAAACCAGAATCTTCCTCTCTTCCCCAAACAAGACTATTAAAAATGCTAAAGCATTTAAGTTACAGCATATTAAAATAAACAGCATTTGTCTTTCTTAACATTTCATATTTTTAATGATTTTTATTACATGCAGCTTGTAAATAATTCTGAAAACTCCAATCCAGCTAAACACAGGCACTGTTCATTCA
>VYZX01016230.1:1105-31426 GCA_013401335.1 Brachypteracias leptosomus
ACACTTGCAGCCCAGAAAGCCAATCGTATCCTGGGCTGCATCAAGAGAAGTATAGCCAGCAGGTCGAGGGAGGTGATTCTCCCCCTCTACTCCATCCTCGTGAGACCCCACCTGGAGTACTGTGTCAAGTTCTGGAGCCCCTATTACAAGAAAAATATGGATGTGCTGGAACACGTCCAAAGGAGGGGCACGAGGATGATCAGAGGACTGGAGCATCTCTCCTACGAGGATAGACTGAGAGATTTCGGGTTGTTCAGTCTGGAGAAGAGGAGGCTCCGAGGGGACCTTATTGTGGCTTTCTAGTATCTTAAGGGGGCCTACAAGAAAGCTGAGGAGGGACTTTTTAGGATGTTGGGTAGTTGTAGGATTAGGGGGAATGGGTCAAAACTAGAGGTGGGTAGATTCAGATTAGACATTAGGAAGAAGTTCCTCACCAGAGGGTGGGGAGACAGTGGAACAGGTTGCCCAGAAGAGGTGGTGGAAGCCCCATCCCTGGAAATTTTTAAGGCCAGGCTGGATGGGGCTCTGAGTAACCTGACCTAGTGGGAGGTGTCCCTGCCCATGGTAGGGGGTTTGGAACTAGATGATCTTTAAGGTCCCTTTCAACCCTGATGATTCTATGATTTGCTTACTCATTCACCCCCTCCAGAGGGATAGGGGAAAAAAAAAAGGAAGAGTGAGCAAGATTCATGGGTGAAAATAGATAATATATGTATGTATATATATATACACACTGATTTGGTTATTGGGAGACAAAACCAAAGAAACGAACATTTACACACTCCAGAAAAACACCTTTCCTCCTTCATTTCCAGGCTCAAGTTCACTCCAAACTCCTTCCTTTCCCATTATCAAAGCAGGTTACATGCAGTTCCACCACTGACTGCAGCCAGAACATAGCAGTTTCTGTTGCTCCTTCCCTCTCACTCATTTCCTCTGCTCCAGCGTGGATCCTTCACAGACTGCAGTCTCTTCAGCTACATCTGCTCTTGCATGGAGCACCTCCTACTCCTCTGACCTTAGCATTATCTGTTTCTCAACTTTTTTTGTTGTTCCCTCCTCTGCATTTTTTGCTCTTTCTTAAATATGTTTTCACAGCACCACCAACTTTGCTGGCTGGCTCAGCTCTGGCCTGAAGTGGGTCTTGTTGCTGATGAGGCTGCAACCAGCCCCTGACCTCCTTCCACAAAGGCCACCCCTGCAGTCCCAACACTACCAAAACCTTCCACATACACATGATGCACTTGGGCAATAGAAGTTAAATGAAACTTGATGCTTGAAATACCTGTTGGTCATTTTCAATTACGTGTGTCTTCAGAAGATCAGAATTTGAGAACTGCTGAAGCCTGAGAAACATACAAATACTAAATCCAACATAAATGCAAAAGTAAAATATAATTTATAAACACCACTGATGTCATGAAGCAGTTCACCTGCAAAATAGTCCTGATGTATTACCTATACCAAGGAGAAAAACTTCTGAACATGAAAAAAGAAATCAGAAAGCACATTCTGAAAATATAATTTTGTAGTAGCTTTGAAGGATCTGAAAACAATCCTAAGGAATTTTTTTAAACAAAAATAACTGGTGGGTTCCTCAACTAAAGAAGAACATAAGACTGTAGGAAAAACATTTCTTAAAATTTACACTCCTTGCGTGTGACATATGCATCAACTGACACGTAGCACAGTAAAAGTGTTGCACAAATCAATTCACAGTCATATTTCATCAAGTTCAGAAACTTTGTAAATCACACCCAGAAAAACATGACATATTTAGCATGCAGAAAAAATACTTCCCCATGTTGTCAAGCTAGTGTTTAGAAAGAACTAACTACTATTTTTATGGTAGTCTGGGTACATATCAGCAGATTCAAATTCCCTTCTTCCCCAAATCATGTGTATGCATCTCCTCTTAACCTTCCACCCTTTTAGCTGCCTAAGAATAGTAACTGGAAACATTACAGCTCCTAATTATTTGATTACGTAACCATTTAAAATATTTAACACACTGCATCATACCTGTCTGTGTGGACTGCTGTATTTTCCTTGAAAGGCAAACCTGGAATTGCTTTGACAATCTATCAAGAAAAGACAAACATTTTTAGCACTAAAAATGCTGCTAAAGAGCAGAATTTCAGAAAAATTTCTTTAGTTGGCGTTGGAAGTGTTTTTTTCTTAACCAAACTCCAGGATTTTCCAGATGTTTTGGAGAATTGTACAAATTTCAAGTTTGTTGCTTTATCAAAATTGTTGCCTTATTCAGATAAATAAAAGCAACTGAATCCAGACTAAGGCAACAATCTTGATGAAACTTACTTTAGAGAGCTGGCTAACTTGTAACACACAGTATTTTCTTTAAGAATCAAGCGTGCAACAAGGTCACCCACAAAAATGAAAAATTAGTTCATGGTCACAACTCAAGCTATAGCTGTAACTGGAAAGCTGAGCTAGTACAAACACATGCTGATTAGTTTTTAAACAAATTTTGTCTTAAAAAATCATGGAAAGCCTGCACACCACAGAAAGGAGGAAAAACAAAGGCAAGTTACTCAGCTGTACACTTACAAAGACAATGTATATGACTTTAAATTGAACAACATTGCAAATCCTCGAGGGTGCAACCAGTAGCAGATACTGGATCCAGAGTTACCCCAGAGATGTCTGGTTCTGAACAGGGGACCTTCTAGCTTCCAGCATTAGTCACCAGCAACCAATAGGCAAGACTTGGTCAAAGACCTGCATCACTCAGGCCTGGTAAATGTAATTCAGTTGACTGCGTGCAGAAAAAGTATAAAAAGGTAATCCCACACTGCTTCAGTAACCACCTACCCTACTACTTTCATCATCATCCTTCCCAAAATATTTTAATAAGGTATTACAGTTTACATTCAGGAGAGGTTGTCATCCTTCAATTTTCAGCAGAGCTAAAAAAACCAATTCTGTAAAATTTCTTTTTTCCCCTGGCCTAACAAATGTAGTTCCATTGCTGCCATTGAAGCAAATTTAGACTTTAATGAATCTGGCAGAAGAGAACTCTTTAAAAGAGCCAAGACTGGATACACTCAACAGCGATTATTTCCCTAGAATCTATTGGTTCATTTTCCTTTTCTCCCATGGACATTGCAGTAGCTTCTATTGTACAAGAATGAGCACTGACCTTTTGAAAATGTTTCAGAAAAAAGCAAGCAAAAAGAGAGAAAATAGCAAGAAACTAGAATAGATATGACGACTCAACAAATAAGAAGAGACTCCAATGAATGTTTACAATCATACAGCATAAAGACTATTTTGTTTTCAGGGAAACATTAAAATTTACATTTGTATATATTCAGAAACCTGTGTAGTGTAGACAGCTACCATCTTCATAAAGCTATAGCAAAGGAGTGCAAAAGGATGCTGAAGCTTTTTAAGGACACTAGTATATTTTTAAAAGTTTTCTGTGATTTAATGAAAGAACCTGAAGTTGAATGGTTTTTTTCCAACTATATTAAGAATCAGTGCAGTCCTCCAGATCTATGTTACATAGAGTAACAAGCTAGATGACTACAATAATCCTGATCTGTTCCATGTATGTTTCATTTAATACTAAATATAACACTTACAGATGCAGTACTTCCATTTAGATCTGTTCTTAACCTTTGGCATGAGTCTTCAGGAAAGTAACTGGAACCAGCAAGATCTAGAAAGATAAGCAAAAAATGCAGGAACACATTTCTGATTATCTGAACACATAAAAAGCCAGTATTTTTATTTACAGTGAGTTACAACTGACTTGTTTCATTGCTTGTATCATTTCTTAATGGCAAAAAGAACAATCAAAAAAATAGTTGTCTTTACATAAAGACAACTATACAGATGAACTGAGTGGGCAAGGGTGGAGGATGCAAAGTTCCATATTTCTGAAAAGACAGACCTGAATCACTATAAAGGAGAACTCATAGCAAACACTAGTTATAAAATTATCTGTTCGAATAAATCCATCCAAACTCAAAAACCCAGTAAAGCACCATTGATCAACGCCACAAGTAATTTCAATAACATCTAACGCTACTAAGTTATCAACAAATGCCCGTGTAACTCAGCCTCAAATTTCCCCTTGTACAGTACAAAAAGCTTTACAGTATTCCTGCATCTGGTGATTTGATTGTAAAGTCTGATCCATAAGTACCATTTGTTAGAAGGATACAATTTGATCCAATTGTTGGATCTGAACCAAGACAGCAGGTTCATGTTCAATATATCCAGTTAAGGACATATGATGCATTGCATGTATGATTGTTTGACGATTCCCACCTGTTTCAGGATTTGTTGGTATCTCCTCCTGAAACACGGGCCTGAAAGCAAGTGCAGGGTTGACACTTATCCCTGGAGGAGACTCAACATTTAATGATGTTTGGTTCTCCTGATGGTCTGCAGAACTCCCTGTACTCTCTTCAGCTTTCTCAAAAAGAGCGAAGTTCTTTGCAACAAGATCATCGTTAACACATACCTAAAAACCCAAAAATCCTTATTGACCCGTATCAACAAGCAATCATCACCAATACTTGTTTAGAGTTTGAAGATTTAAACAGCAGTAAGACATACACAGTATCAGTGAATGATTTCCGAAGCCTATTAACTCCAGAATAGGCAAGTCAGCCACATCTTCCCTGTAAGTTCTCTAAACAGCTGTTAATTAATTGTCAGTTTCATGCTTCTGCCTAAAATCCTGTACTCAACTTCTCCGTGAGCCCTAAAAATTTAAAAAAACCTGTTAGTAAGTCGAGCTGGTTCATTTCTTTTTGATTCAGTGTGCATCAATAGCTGGCAGAAAAAAGTAATACCAAAAAGTAACACTAAACCCAAAACTTCTTAAACTCCAGTGGCTCAGAGATCGGTGACACTATTGCCAATTGGGATTCTGAACTGAAAAAAGACACTAGAATTACTATGTACCATCATAGTTACTGCCTATCACAAAGACCACAGCTTCAATGCAAAGGCCTGGGTAAATACTCTAGAAGCAGAATTCAAATTCATTTGTATCTACCGTTCAGCTACTGACAGTATCTACAGCAGAGGTTTAGCACAAGTTACACATTTTGGCAAGAGGAACTAGGTTTTTTTCTGAAGGCTTGAGAACTTAGTCTTATATAAAAGCAAATTTGAACTTCTCTTTATAATCCTGTGCAACTGCCTTATTGAAGCATCTTTAAGTATGATACCACAAAAAGGTGCAGAAGTGTACCAAACCATTCACATAGCTATCCACATGAAGTACTTGCTGGACTTCACAGAATGGTAGAGATTGGAAGGGACCTCTGGAGATCTATCTCGTCCAACCCGCCTGCCAAAGCAGGCAATTGCCACAAGCAGACACTTGCTTGTCAAAACCTTACAAAAAAAGTTCAGAAAGAAAAACAGGATTTCTACCTCTTGAATTCCTCCAGAAATTTATAAGCAACAGAAATATAAAACAAAAGCTCTAATAAGTTAATGACTTAGCTTCTACTGTAGCCTACAGAAATTACAAAACTCACTTGCAAGGAACGCTTTTCAGTCTTGAACTAACTGCAAAGTTACTGCAAACTTACACAGCAAAGTGCATGAACATGTTTATAGGTGTGAAAGTATCTTACCTTTTCATCTTTTATTGTCACATAAAGAAAAACATCAAATGTGTTATCTTCTACAGCACATAACTGGGCTTCCACTTGGGTAGCTGCTAAATGTTGTAATAAATACAAGAACAAGATTAAACCCTTAAATTATCAGTATTTTTCACTTGTACTGTCCAAGATAGACAAAAACAGAAATCACAATTAGATGTGTGATCTATTTATTTAGGAAATTAGTACAAATGTAGTAACTTAAAATGGAGCAAGAAAGTAACAAGACAGTAAAAAAGCGACATAAACAAAATTGTCTGTAAGTTTAAGGGAAGAATGAGAGCTGAAACAGATTAATGACTTCTCTACACACACTAGTCTTAGTTCCACACTAAAAGTCTTAAGTTTATCTTTTAGCCTCTGACGATCTGCAGTCCAAACACACATTTTCCAAACTTCGTACAAAACTACAGCTGTGATGCTGGTACAAAGATTTAAGCTAAACACACAGAAAGGCTCCACTGTTCAGAACAAATGCTAAGTGAATCTTACCTTATTTAACCTGTCCAAGATAGTTATATATAAAAATTTATGCAGCTTCACAAATATTTTTGCCTTAGTCCATACAAAAATCTTTATGCAGCTCCTTTATTTTTAATGTAAAACACTCTTAAATGTAATAAAATATATAAACACAAGTACTGCATTTCTCTAATAGCTTATTTTTCCCAAAATAGAAGCACAAATTATGATTTTGGCAGGATGTTTTACTTACCTTTGAGAAGGTTTTGAAAATACCGAGTGGCAGCACTATCCCATCTTTTGGCTGGTCTAGGAAAACAAACACATTATCAAAATTTACAATGGTAATCTTGGAAAGAACTTCAGATGCACGTAAAGAAATTAATTCAAGTCATGCCAAATCTTAAGTGCAGCAGACACATCAGCAGAACCTAACTACTTAGAATGTAACTTCAGTCTTGATAATATTCTGCCTTGATAGTACTACTTCAGCTCATCAGCAAAATGAACTGATAAAAAGTTACTGGATATTGCTTTGTCAAGGTCTGATGACTTACATACCACAAAACATACCAGTTAGAAATGAAACAGAATAACTAAAAAAAGTAAGAATCCACTTATGAAACATTAATTAGGTATTGAACATTTCTGAACAAGGCTTAAAAAACACTGAAATGCTGAAGATTGAAAGGTCTGCAACAGAAAATCAAATTCACTCCTTATCTTCTGCAATTTTAAAATAATAATTAAAAAATTAAGTGAGGAGCACGATACAATATGACAATCAAATACTTTCTTGATGATTCACAACTATGGCCCACTCAAGATGTATGCTATTCCCGTATCAGCAAAGAAGTTCATGTGTTAGGAATCAAGAAAAACAGCTCTGGGATGACAGACAAAGGGCAAGAATGGCTAGAAACTCTCTAAACTTCCAAAGGTTTTAAAATAAGTATCAAAAGATTTGATCAGGTGAATAACAGAACCCCAAACCATTAAGGAAGCAGTTCTGTTTAAGAACTGCTCCTCAAATTGACAGTTTTCAAACTCTGTTTTCCTATGTTATTCTTGGAACATAATCTCTTTACAAAAAAATTCTGCAATAAATTTCACACTTAAATTTATCAATATACTTATTAAACTCTACTTACACTATTTTTGCAGTATCTTCACAGAAGTTGATATGCAATGTCACTGGATTTGTGCAATACAGTCTACATTTTTTTGCTCTACGTGGTATCTGCAGAAATGCTTCCATTGCAACTCGAATGCTTAAAAACAAAGAAGAAAAGATTTCATCTTACAGAGTAAATTTTGTTCTCCAGAAGCCATTGGTCTCAAACATCCCTTCACTACCCTGTATCTGACAACACAGTTCTTCCAGAAGTTTGGCTCCCACTGTGAATCACCCTGGAACCACTGTTTTATTTTTCACTCCTAGAGAAGTGTTACCAGGAGCAATTAGTGAACAGATTTGCTCCAGATAGGAATATACTTCCTATTTACTTGAAAACTTTCTGATCCTTCACCACTAGAGTCTGAAGTCTTTTCAGGATACTTATCCCTCATACTACCACATATACCACCTTGCACTGCATTTTCCATTTCACAGGTATTACTTCTGTATGTGAAATCAGCAATGATTACCATCAGCAAGAAGAAAAATCTAATACACACACTAATTTGCATTTGTACTCATTTTCCTAAAAAGATTTTATTCTTTATGAATTTGTTGCTGAAGTGTTAATCTTATCCTTTACACTTGATTTGCTTGGAAGCCACCATACATAGCAATCTTTTGAGATCTGTATATTTAGCACTTTTGTTCAATTTCTTATTTTACAATGAAAAGTAGTAAATCAGATTTACTTCTAAATGAACATATTTTTTAAACTCAGAGCGTTGTCAAGTTGTTCTCTAATACAACAACATTCAATTAAAAAACATTATTTAACATAAAAGTTAAGGTATTTTAAATAAGCTTTCTTAATTCTGGGCAATACTACAAAAAAAAATAATTTGGTGAAGCTTCTTGTACTCAGTTGCCTATTTTATTAGAAAAATGAACTTTAAATCTAGCTAAGAGCTGGAACAGTTATTTTTTAGAATATATTTTCCAAGATTTTAGAAGCAGCAGGTTTCATGGTGGTTTTATTGGAAACTCAGAACGTATGAAAATTTGCCTTTTTGCACCATGCCAACATAGACTGTCAGCTCTTACAAAAGTACAGAAGACAGTAAACTGCAGTGGTAAAAAGCCCGCATATCTGCATCTACATGTCAGAAGTTGGTTCAGCAACTGTAACTCTGCTTCCATATACAGTTTATGAATGATCTTCACTGGTACTAATTTTTGAATTTCTTAGTATGTACTCCCTTACGGGAGGAAAGTACATATAAATAATGTCAACTGGCAATCATATATATCACTCGTAACAAACTAACATTATTTCTCTTTAAATCTTTAAAAAGACCAAAACCTACAATAGAAAGCATCTTGAAAAATTCAGACTATTTTGCAGCCAGACTTGCAAGGGCCTCACACAGCTAGCAGTTTCTTGTGGACCCAACCCAGAACTCAATTAAACCAAACCCTTGTCACCATCGGTCTATATAAATATTGATAATAACTGTATGCATTAACAAATGCATTTCAGTGACAGCATCAAAACCTCTGAACACTTACTCCTTTGACTTCACAAAAATGTATTTGGCATAATCCACAAGAAAACATTTCGTTCGATAATGATCTGTACAGTACATGATTGACTTAATGACTGCTCTACACCAGCATTTGAGTTCCTCACTGAAAACCACACAAATCTGAAAAAGAAAGAACAAGACAGCAGGTTCTTGTAAACAGAGAAAATTACATTCCAGGGTTTTTTAGAGAAAAGGCCATAATATTTATCATTGAGCTCTCAATTGTGCTTTTAAGATGCATTGCAGCCTAGGTAGCTAAAGTTTACAAATAGAAAGATATAACTCACATAGATGTCATTATCTCCTTTTCTACATAGCAATATTAAAAAAAGACTAATGCATATCTTGGATACTTCACCCCCAAAACAATGTCAACAACAGATTATTTCTCTACCTGCACAATATAACAATGATTTTACCTGGCCTTCTTCTACTGTTACTGGTTTTATTTCATCAGCATCTTGATAAGATTTGTCATAGAAGCGATTCATTTCAGCATTCAGGTTTTTATATTCCGATTCATCAACCATGCATGGCCCACATCCTTTCATAGTCACCCAAAAGCAACCTGGATCTTCAATCTAGGGCAAGGGGTAGATAATAACAAATGCTATTAGCTAGTGCTAAAATGATATGATGCTTCTAAGAACATCTGAGCAGCAAATAAAAAAATAAGACTTAAGCACTTTATTAAGGCACCCTAAAAATTATGGTGATTGATACTCAGCATACAGAATGTTAACAACCAAAACATCTTTCAATATCAGATGATTAGCTCATTAAGTGACTCCTCAGCTGGCAAGTTTATTTAGCACTGCAATTAATGGCACATATAGTTTGAAAGGCAGCAGCATTATCTAAAAAGTTGGTTAAACCAAACAGCAAAGTGCAAAGGCATAAAGCTTTTTATTTCCATACTGTCCTCAGTAAGTGTGTATAAAAACCCCAAAACATACAACAAATGCCACCAATGGTCTTTCATTCATGCTAAGAGTCTACAACACAGTCAGCCTCTTTAAAATGAGGTCATAGCTTTCCGCTCAGCCTTTGTAAAACTATGTATCTCAGTCTTCCAGCTGACTTGAGTGTTCAGCTGTTGTGGGTTAATGCCAGTAGGCAGCTGAACACCACACAGCTGCTCCCTGACTCCCCTGCAGTGGGATGACTGAGAGAATTGGGAAGTAAAGCAAAAGCTGCACACACATGAAAAGCAAATTAAGGAACGCATTCCGTGCTTCCCATTGGCAGGCACATATTTAGCCATTCCCAACCCAACAGGGTTTCACCAAGTATAATACTGACTCAGGAAGACAAATTTGATAATCACAGATGTCCCCCTCTCTCCTCCTTCTTTCCCACAGCTTTTATTGATGAGCATTACATCATATGCTATGGAATATCCCTTGGGTCACCTGTCCTGGCCCTATCCTGAGAAAATTAATTTTCCATGATGTCTTGCAGAACTCAGTAGAATCTAGTGCTATACTACACTCAGATTATGCTGCACATGTTCCATTTTAGATTTTAGCTGCATCCCTCCTGGCCTCTTTTGAGATGAAACCAATAAAACAACTTAAAAGAAATGTCAAAACTTATATAATCCATGTATGACCCCACATGTGTAAGAAAGTGCTGCTGAATGCAAACACGGAGGCATCATCTCATTTGTAAATCTGATTTCCAGAGAGTGAAACAAACATGAACAACAATGAAACAAACAGCAATCCTTCAGACTTTAAAAAACACCAGCATACCTCTAATACTGAGACTTCCATATTTCTTAATTATAGTCTTCCTCAACATTACTGTAAAAGTACAAACACACACTTGATTAACCATTATTAAAACTGTCATTTGTTTTGAAGCATATCTATAGAGCATACACCTAAAGCAAGCCTACAGACTTTTACTACCTGTCTCGGGAGTATTAGTCTAGGCAACTGATTGACATATATCAAAGGGTTCAAACCATTCTTAGAAAGGCACTATATTAAAACCCAATTAAGATTTGCCACCCATGCTTACTTACATACTACCACATTGATTTTTAGTACACCAAAACACACCTGCTACCCTCAACCTACTTAAGAGTAAATAACTAATTACCTTACAATCAAAGGCCAACAGAAATAAGCTGACTGAGGAAAAGGACTGCTACAATCTACCTACATGACCAATGGGACAGAAACACCAGAGGGAAATGCTTACATCATTAAAAAACCCAAACAATCTAACACAAGAGTTCCAACCTTAGCAATTTAATGTAATAGAGATTTTTTTTACCAGTATTTCACATTACATTCAACTGTAACAGTATATATCGTACCTAGGAATTACAATGGAATAACAAACTACCTACAGACTGAAGTAATTTGCATTTCATTTTGGCACAAACCAGCACATCACTGCAGTGTTAAGCTAAACACTTAAAAGAATTCACACTAGAAGTAGGTGCCCCGGAGAATTTTTCAGGAGAAGAAAATCAAAACATTGGCCTTCCACTTCCAAAGCTAGTATTGAACAAGTCAGGGCTAAGCAAGAAGCAATACAGCTACACTGTGGTCATGAATAGCAACACGTTTTGCTGAGAGACAGTACTAATTACCCCCACTTGAACACCACAATGAAACAGCTGAAACTATTTTAGGAGCTTTACCTTCTATCATACAACACAAGCATACCATCCATACTACAAATAAAACTTGGATAACACTGCAATATGTTATTAGAGTATATTATTAAAAGTATACGATAGGATACATAGTGCCACCTTAGACACTTCAAAAAATACACATTTTTATTTCAGGAATAACATGCAAAAGGCATAACTAACCTCTCCTCTCAGTCTGAGAAGTACAAAACCAAAAAATGACCCATCAAAGTACAAAGGATAAAGCATACATGCAGGAGGCTAACTCTCCTAACACGTTCCTAATAACAATGTACCCACTCTATTATGAGTAAGAACACAAACGTTTGCTCAAGTCCTACACCTAACACTAAGCATATGTACCTTGTGAAGATACAAGACGTCACTACACCCCTCACCCCAAACTGCTACTTCCAGCAAACGTACCCGGAGAAGGGTGCTTCTCCAGACTGCAATTCTGATCAAAAACCCCCAGAAAAACAGCCCCTTCACCACCCCGGCCTCTCCTCCTCTGCCCAGGCTCCAACTAAACCCCACATCTAGTACGTGCATTACAGGGAAAGAAGTGCATAACAAAAAAACCGTGAAGAAATCATGTTTCTTAGCTTTATTCCCTCCCCCCAGCTTCCTTCATGTTCTTAGCTCCACACTCCTCCTCACAAAGAACTCACGGCAGCTCCCGGGTGCGGCCCCGCTCCCGCTTCTCCGCTTAGAACCTTCCAGAACCCGCCCAACTCACCCGCGCCCGCCCGCGCGCAAGCGCGGTTCCGGCACCGCGCACGCGGGCCGCAGGCTCCATTGGGCGGGGCGTGCGCTGGGCGGGCCCGCTGCGCACGGGCCTCTTGTCCTGAGGGGCCGGAGAAGGAGAACGCAGCCCTAGGGAGCTATAACTGCTCTTTTAGCGCATTGTTGTGGAAATCAGTCTGGAATGAGCCGTGCCTGCCTCCTGCTCCTGTTCTGGACGGAACAGGCCACGCAAGAACGCGATGAAGCAGCTGGGGATGTACCTGTGGTCGCGGCTTCCCGAGGCAGGGCCTGTCCCGCAGCGTGAGGCGGCCACAGCCCGGTCTTCCGCGGCCCGCGGTGTTAACGGAGGCCACAAAGCCCGAAGTGGAACCTTTCCTTGAGAAGTGTGTAAAATTGGGCAGATAGGGAGGAAGAACATCTGGTAATTTCCTCTTGGAGTTCAGCTGTGCTACTGAAATATATACATATCCATCGTAGAAAGCAGCTACTGTAAATGTCCCATAGCATTTAGGACTTAATGAAAGTGTTTTCTCATGCATCTGAAGCTCTGTGATGAAGCAGCTACTTTTTTCTTTCTTTCTTTCTTTTTTTTTAATTTACTCTGTAGTATACTACCCTGCTGGGCTTTAAAAAAAAAAAAAGGTTTCAGCCGTGATTTAGTTCTGCAGGAAGGATACAGGGACAAGGAGCCAGGAGGAGATGAAACATGCAGCTGGGAAATAAAGCCCACCTCTGGGCAGAAGCTCATGCTTCAGAGTGGCTGAATATTTTGAGAGCTTTAATTGTCAATACTTTAAACTTAATATTAAAGGCAAATAGCATGCATTGTAATAGTTTTCTATGTAAAATAGTATATTTTTGTTACTTTTTGGGGTTTTTTTTGTTAATTTTTTCTCCTTTGGCCTTCAGGCTCCCCCTACTGGACCATCTTGCTTCTGTTTGTGGAAAAAAAAGCAGCTAGTCAAAGATGGACGGGCAGACTGTTCACTTTAGGTATGAATTTAGTACTGAAGTAACCGATTTTTACATTCAGAAAAACCTTATGTTAGAATTCAAGGCATAATGTACAGCATCACACAGGGGTGTAAAAACGACTGTAAGAATCTAACCTGTATCTAGGCTGCTGAATCATTTATTCTCTAAAAATTTTTTTTCCTATTGGCTACTTTTCTACCAGAAAGTGGATTTAGATTGGATTATATGTAAGAAAATTTTTACAGTGATGGTGGTGGAACAGTGGAACAAGTTGCCCATAGAAGTTGGGCAGCTTCTTCCTGGAAGTGTTCAAGGTCAGGTTGGATGGGGCTTTGACCAACCTGGTCTTGTGAAAGATGTCCCTGCCTATTGCAGGGGTTGTGAGTTAAATGTTTAAAAAGTCTCTTCCAACCCAAACCATTCTATGATTCTATTACCGGTTATCACAGGGTATTTTTTTAAGCTTCTGTCTGCAAGAAGAGAATAGTTTACCATTGTTACTACACAACAACAAAGAGAAAGAATTTTCGAAGTGTTTCTCTGTCCATCTCCTCTGGGCTGACAGAATAACCTTAACATGCTGCATTACTGGCCACCAGCTCAAAATAAGGAACCTTGGTGCTACACAGAAGGTGAACGGGAGCCCAACCAGTACAACACCTTTATCAATGCTTTATCTTGTTAGATTTGTGGATCTTCTCACTGTAATGTGTAAGACAGCCTAGCAGTTACTCAGATGACTCGTTTGCCCATTATGAATGAATAACTGAATCATTTTGAAGCTCTTTGTTCCTATAGACATCACAAATAGGATCGTGATCATGCCTTTCCCTCATCTTCCTAGTACTACAGTGATCTCAAAAAGCTAAAAACCATGTAAGACAGCAATACATGATACTTTCTTTGCTTCCTCTACTCTCCATTTTGATTTTCCTTTTGCTTTCAAGTTCAGAAGAGTTTGCCAGAATATTCTGAAGGAGGTACTATACTGCATAATATACAGTATAGATAATATATTGTTTCACATGATCCACGAACAGTCTGAGCATGTTCAAAGAGAAGAACACATAATTTTTTTTTCCAGTCCAAATGAATGCTACAAACCAGTTCATATTGCAGAAGATTTTAATTGAAATACAGAACAAAGGCTGAAACCAAGCTTTCTGAACAACTTTACTGGTTGATCTCAAGTCATCATTCATTATTCTTAATGGAGCAGTGATGTAGGTTCTTTATTCCACTTTTTGCACAAAAAAGATGAAACCAACCAACCAAAAATCCCAAACAAAGCAAGCAGCAGTCCTTCTGCTGAAGTTCTTAAATCTCAGATATATTTAGTAAAGTAGTTGAGAAGCAAATGTGAGATATTGAGATGTGGAAGTGGGTGTTTCCAAGATAGAGCATTATTCCCTGCAGTTGTTGGTATCCTTTTGGAGCCAAATAATTAATTTTTCTATTTTTTATACTGCTAACAACTTGGAGATAAAAATTATGAATAAAAAGAATGTGGAGAATGCACTTGATCTGAATGATGACTTAGTTTATACAATTTTCAAAGGTAGAAATAAATTAGAAAGTTTTGAATAGATTACCATTAGTAGAAAGAATTTAGGCATATCAAATATAAATGTTAACTTTATAATAATTTTTTTCAAGAAGTGTGTTTTAGCTAATAAATCTCTTATATACACATATACACTGGTTTTCCCAAAGATGAAAGAGAACAGACTGGGAGATGTCAACACCTACTGAATGGGAGATTTCATTCATTCTTAGACACACGTTACAGTTGTCTAATGGATAACTTTGGGAAGCATAGTAAAAGAATTATTCAACTCAAAGTGTACTCGTTCTGAGCATAATATATATTTATATTTTCAATGAGGAAAGGACCTGTATGACCCAACAGATCAGCTTTGCAGTACATTCTGCAATTAGTATGTAAGTAGAATAAGGCTCAGTATAATTACCATGAAATTGTATTTAAGTTAATTATTGATAAAGTTGATGGTTATGTTAAATTGTCAGTAGCCTCTAAACATTGCAACTGGCACAACTGTGCTGTTTCAAAAACTCAGATAATTGGGTACACATAATTCTTGAACTACACACACAAAATGCTTTGGCAGGACAAAGGAATGTTTTCCTGGCTATCTGGCAACAGTTTAGAAAGGACCAAAACCCCAGTGAATATGTATGTAATTAAAAATATTCTAACTCTGAATCAAACAGATACTACAATTTGCTATTGTAATCTGAACAATCAGTGTTTACCATCAGTGGATTCATGTGTTTATATTTTGCTTGAATATTTACATAGACAGCAAAACTGTTTATGTTTTTTATTACTATCCTGTGAAACACACTACCCTCTTTAATGAGATCTTCAATCTTCTTATCTGTTGACATGCTTATTTTCTTCTCTCCTGTATAATCTGGATCTTCTGGATACAACTCATCTCCTGGGGGCACAAAAAAAAGTTGTAGTTACACATTGTCTACCTTATTTTTCAGCATTTTGATTGAGTGACAGTAGGAATTTCTTAATATTTATCAGGGCATGAAACTCAGTGGGAATATATTCCACAATACAAAAGTGAATTGCCTTTAGACATCTTCAGATTTAAAGATAGTCATAAAATTCTGAAGTACCTGTCAGAGAGACTGCAGTGCACATTTGAGGTGTTGAGCTGAATGTTCCAGTGTTCCTGATAATACTAATATGCTGTAATCACAGCCTGCTCAGATATAAGTTGATATTATAGGTGGAGAACAAAACACTTTTCCAGGTGTATAAAGATAGGCTACAGTAAGACTAAGAATAGAAATTGTTACTTTCTTCTGTTTTGTATTTATATGGTAAAACACTTTTCTTCTTCAACATGTTGCTCTTGTGCAAGAGTGCTAATATGCCACAAATATAGAAATTTTAGAGGTCAATTGTGACAAAAAAAGGAGAAAGCAAACTAAAGCAGAAAATAAACAGTATATGCAGCTTTTTGTAAAAAAAGGGCAAAAATATACATGATTATGAAATGAGAGAGATTTTAAATAGGAGAATGGGCAGGAGGAAAATGAATTAGTGTGTGTTTTTAGGTCACTGCCCCAGCACTGCAGTTGTGAACTGATACTGCAGCTGTGCTTTATCCAGGGGCACTTACAGTTAACTGAAAGTAAATGAGAATTCCCACTGAAAAGGACTAAATAGGAGGAGTTCTGATAGATCTTTCAGATTTTAAAAAAAGATGAAATGTGAGAATTTCTTCATAAATAAACATATTAATGGCAACCATATGAGACAATGAGATTATGAGTACAGAAATAACTGTACTGTCTGATTCAGTAGCTTGTCTCTGACAGTAGCCATTATTAACTGTATCAAGGAAGCCAAACAGTAGAAAAAGTGTGCAGTAACTTGTCTTAAAAGGATATTTTCCTCACAGTTATAGACAGTACATAGCAATTCCCAAGTTTTTACATATTTAAAAGAACCTTCATCTGTTTTCTGACCTGGCAATAGCTGCATGTAGCCATCTGAAGCATTTAATGTCACAGGCAACCAACGTTCACATCCCTCTAGAGCTCGATCAGAGCTGAACTTATGTAGCTCACGGAGTGAAGAGAAGTTGCACAGCCTACACAATTCATAGAACTGAGGTGGGGCAAACCATATTTCTTGAGATTTAAAGCGTTCAATGGCTTCTGGAGGTGATGACCACTGTAAGATGAAAACAAGCCTTGAAATAAGTTTTATCAGCAGATGGAAAGTATCATTAACTTTAAAAGCCATGAGCAAGAAAGTCTTTACAGCAAAAGAGCTTGCAACAGTCCTTGTTTTCAGAACACAATAAAAACCGTGTATAAACTACACCAAAATAACAAGGAAATTAAAGAAAAAAAGAAAACCATAAGCCATGTATAAAACCTACTCTTTTTGCTATAGAAGTAAGTTTTTCTTTTACACATAAGCATGTCAAGTTTGTAAACTTGAGACTTTTTATAGGGGCCTGACTAAAAGTCTACTGAGAACAAAAGAAAACCTTAAACTCAGTTACCAGAGGTTGTTACTGGTGCTTCAGGAATTAAAAGTACCTCTAAATATATGCTTCCTCTGTGTTGTTTGCAGAGCATGAACTCCCAGCTATTCATGCTTAACCATTGCATCATTCTGCATGTTTAAACTATTGGTAATCTTCATCTCACGTAGTGAATTTGGTAATATAAATGTGTGCGTAAGCATTTCTGGTAGATTTATGTTGTTATTAACAAAATTATAACAAATATGCACTCTTTAGAAGATAAGATTTCAGGTACTTTTAAATTTCTGTAGCAAGATCTGTTAAAAAGGTAATACCAATATCATTAGGTAAACTTTAACAGAACTGTCTGGTTTCTCATCTACTTCTAACCTGCTTTCAAGCTTTTCAGAATTCTGGAAAAACTTACGAGACCCTGATGTACCTGACCCTGAGCTGTCTTTAAGTTCTTCTAAGTGAAGACTTTTACTCTTTTACCCCTCCAATTAAAAAAAGTTAACAAAAAATCAATATAGCTTCAAAAACAAGTTTGTATATTACTTAAAATACTCCAACTAACCAGAAAAGACAAAAATTACTAGCAGCTTTTGCAGCCCTGGAGCACTCTGTAGATCTGTGGATCTCTCTGAACTTGCTGAATGTTAAGGGTGTTATGACAATACCCCATTGATACTGCACGAATTTGTGTATAAAAAGTGATTTCTTGTCATCCACCTTTGAAAGCTACAGTAATTCAAGGTGAAAATGATCTGACGTGACATACACAGTGTGCCATAAAACTTCATGTAAAATGACTTTTAAAACACTCTCTTCTGCCAGCAGCGAGAGCTCCGCGCTTGGCTAAAGGGGCAGTGCTGGGCTGAAGGGGAGAGACCCGAAGGAGAGGATTGCCATGGGGACGAACGCTCCCGTCCCTTTCCTCGCATCTTCCGGTAGCGTTACCAGGCCTTTGTTCGACTCCTGCATCTGTACTGGGAAGAGGCCAGAGGCCGGGGCGTAGAAGCGGGGGCCGCATGAAGTGCCCTTTGCAGCCGCCGTGCTCGCACGGCCGGGCCCCGCCCGCGCGCTTAATATGAAGGCCGTCACCTCTCGGTCGTCCTGAGAGGTGCTCGGCGGCCGCTCCTCCAGGCAGCACAGGTAGAAAGCCGTGTCGTAACGCCGGCCGCCGCCACCTGCCCTGTTCACGGGGGTCAGCCAGTTGCTCCACTCCTGCAGCGCCCAGATATTGGGGGCGCAGCCCAGGTGCCGGCACAGCTGCAGGAAGCAGGCCGGGTTCTCCTGCACCCGGCGTCGCCACTCGCCTAGCTCCGCGGCGGGGGGCAAGCGATCCGCGGGCAGCGGCGGGGCCGGGCCGCGCCCCGGCACCAGCAGCAGGATTCCCGCCTCCTCGAAAGTCTCCCTGATAGCGCAGATGCGGAAGGCGACTTCCCCCGGCACTGGTGAGCCCAGCCGCTCCCGGTCGGTGGCGAAGAGCGGGGTCCGGCTGCTGCCGGGAGGCGGCGGCCTGACGAGGCCCAGTCCGCAGAGAGGCGAGGCGGGCAGCAGCCCCAGCCAGTCCGCGGAGAAGTCCGCTGCCTCCACCAGGCCCCCAGGGAAGACGTGGGCATTGGGCATGAAGCCGCTGCGGGAGCTCCGCTGCAGCAGTAGCAGCTCATAGTCAAAAGGGCCGAGCGGGGAGCGGGGCAGCCGCGCCGGCGACCCCGCCGCCAGCAGCAGCGTGGCCGCTTCCCTCCAGTGCCGCAGTCCCGAGTTCATCCTGACGGGTGGAGGCGGCCGTGGCCCCGGTCGTGTCTCCGGGCACAGTGCGGAGTCTCCCGGGCGCCACCGCCGCCTGGGCTCCCGGAGGAGCCACTGCAGCCGTGGGCGGCGCGGGGGGAAGCCCGGGCACCGCCGGCGAGGGAGCGGTGGGATGGAGGCCGGTCAGAAATAGCCAGTAACGCCTCAGTCTCGATCAGCTTTAAGCCGGTAAGTTGTGTTCTCAGAGGGCAAAAGCTTAAGGAAATACAGAGGTTTTTCAGGCACAGAGTGAACGGCTGAGAGAAACGAGGCGACGGTTTTCAGTTCACTTGAAAACTATGGCTTGGAGTAGTTTGCGTTTCCTGAAGTTTCACTGAGTGATGTACAGCTTGACAAGATGTAGATGTTGAATAGCTACTTTGGACCCCAGAGTCTGACTGAATACTGCTGAAAGGACTGTAGGTACAGCCCCAGGAATCAGCACAGGGTCAGGAACCAAGGACTCAGATTTGTAATCATAATACTCCTGCTGACCCACCAGCTGGCCTCAGAGAAATCTCCTTATCTCAATTCCATATCAGGGCATGTTGATAAGAAAGATCTTTTAAGGTCTTTAATTAAACATGCCATGCTCCAAGTTATTTGAATTTGTTCTAGTAGACTTCAAAGGCGAGGAGTATGTAGAGTTTTAATTAATTTTTATTACAGAACTCTTTTGTTTTGAGGATTTTAAGTACCTTGTTACCTGAAAAAAAAAAATATATTCAGGCAAGATAGCAAAACCTTGAAAAAGTCCTTTGACAGACATTCCATTTTAGGAAACATTTAATTTTATTTTGTTAATTGAACGTTAAATTTTAATTTTTTTTTTTGTAATTTGTTGAGTTTAAGCAAAAGAAAGCTAATTGACACAGGCTGAGAAATTTTGTAAGTATGTTATTTGCATTTAATGTGGAGAATCCTCCTCCTATTCTTAATCCTTCTCTTGTTCGATTCTGTTTGGCAAATGCACACATACCTGCACATTCCCCTGATGACTTCTCCATTTTATTTTCTATTTGAGCATATACTTAATGCCTGTGAGACATGTCTCACAGTAACTGAAATGCTGGTTAGAGGCAATTAAACCAGTGGGTTGCCGGAATATGTCAATTGACGAAACGGAAAAATTGAGTCAGGGTCTACACAGACTCGGTTGGGCTGTAAGTTCACCCTGACACCGCGCTGCAGTCAGCAGAGGATGGGTCAGCCAGCCAGCTGCTTATACTGAAATGGGCAGAACAGCAGCTGCTGTGTCGCCACAACATAGTCTGCCCTCCTTCTCCTTTCCTTCCTACGTTTATACAAGCAAAACCAGGACATCTTGTAATTCTAGCCTCCTGTTCCATAGTAATTTAATTGTTATTGCTCATCAGTGATTACCATTTTAGGCAGCAGAAGCACAAGGTTGCCCATTTCCTAGTAGAGGCATTTTGAACCTAAAATCATGATGTTCGCTTTGTATTAGTTTGCCTTTTGCACTCTTAGTATAGTTACCTATTTTACTGTGTTAAGTAAACGTCTTGGTAGGAATGTGCTTTGCCTAAAAGCTGCTGTACTGGTGAAATAGTAATAAATTACTGAGGTTTCTCAAGATTTAGTGTCCAATGAGCTTGCTGGCCAATCAAAAAGATTTAGAGTCTGTTATGTTAGATCATTTCAGCATAAAGGCATTTTAAGTAGAAAGTACTTGTGTACCAATGATGAACAGTGTCATTTTCAAATCAGTGGTAATGCCAGCACATTAAAACTGTCTTACTATGGCCAAAATGCAATGTCTGATACACCTGGAACATTACTGCAGAGTATCCTTAGGAAAATCTGGTAATAGAGAATACTGCAGATTACATTGTTGTCCTAAGTTTCTAAAATGAAGGTTTTTATATTTTTCTTTTACCTAGCTCAGTCTTACAAGTGCTAGTATGTAAAGCAGGAATATCCTGGAAAGCAATTCCCTTGGTTTCACTGGTATCCACTGGCATTAAGTTTAGCAGATCTAATTTCATAGGCGTTCTTGCACAGGTAATGGAGATTGAATGTGTGGCTGGCATGTTGCTGCTGTGTGTAACCTCAAACACATATATAGAGAGAAATAGTTGTGTGGTGATCACGTTGTTCGTGACTGTTCTCAGCACCTGAAGCAGTCCTTGGGGACCAAAGATGGCCAAGTGCAAGTTCAGACAAACATTATTCTCTACTCCAGTCGCTGTTTTTTTCCACACAGTCCTTGAGTATTTAAGGCACCTCTTCCCCCTAAGAAGGATGACCTTCCTTGCCTAAGGGTCAGCATATTCACCCTATTGATGGCATTTTTTAAAATTCCTTTCCATGTTGTCTTAAAAAGAGTAGTTCAATATCTGTTCATGACGAAGCTGAAGGCATCTCATGCAAGATTTGAGGAGCCTGTGAGTCTTTAATTGACCCAGTTACCAGGACTGGAGGTGACAGGAGGTTCTAAGGATGAACACTCAGAAACTGCATGTTTCTGACCCTGAGAAATTCTGCGAGTAAAGATCAACGGTGCAAAGATGTTTTACCCCCTTCCAGTTTCTCACTAAGAAAGACAAAATCTAAGTGTTGTGAGCATGCATGTACCTGCCCTCTCAAAGCCACAGCTGACTTGCTGGAGATAGCTCAAATGAATATAGAAAATATCTTAAAGATAGACTAGGTGTAAGGTTATCTATGAAGCAGGTTTCATTTCTTCATCATCAACATACCATTGTTAACCTAATGGACCTCAAATACTTCTGTATTTCAGGTTGTTTGCAAAACCAGGTTGTACTGTATTGAAAAATGAATGCTTCTGTAGTGACGCAAGAGTTAAGTCAAATAAAACACTGGAAGATTATTGCACTGATAATAATTATTCGTGGGATAACGTTTCAGCAGTGTGGAGATTATTTCAACATTTTTCTCTCCAGTTACTGCTTATGAGAAAGAAAACATCAGTTTGCTAAAAAGATTTAGGTCACTAGATACATAGAAATGATGGTAAAATTAGCTTTCTGGGGCTTTTTTTGTATGATTAGAATACTTAGCAATAGAATGACTTTTTTCCTTTTTGTTCCATTATTGCTTAAATTATATTGCACGTGCAGATCACATCACTGTAATCATTAATTTCAGATGAAAAACAAGGTCTGCCATGGCTTACCTGCTATCCTGTGAGCTGGAGGTGATTATCCTAAGTCAGTTCTTGGTTGAATTGATATGCATCTGGTAAAAGCTTTGTCCCCATGCAGATGTAGTGTCTACCATATCAAATTGTTACAACCTCAAGTATCAGAAATTTAAGAGATTTCACCAAGCATGTCTACTACTTCTTAAACTGGCTTATGTCAAAATGACATTCTAAAGCTTTTAGATTGTTTAGCTCATATAATATCAATGAATAGGCAGACTTAGCAAATGACATAAAAAGTAAATAGATTATTCATTGTATAGTTTCCTAAATATTGTGTCTAAAATGTGAATAAATATCAAATCTAGGAAATGCAGGTTTATAATTATAGCACCATTATATAGATTGACTAATAATAATAATAATGGTATAGCTACCTTCATACAAAACGATATTCCAAAAAATCAAAGCAGATCAGAAAACTAGGTTACAGATAGTATTAACAACTGGAAATGTTCTACTTCCAACAGACGCATCATGGATTACATGTCTTATGCAAACTGAAATGACAGTTCTAATTCTGTAGCTTTTAATTACATGAATTAACACATGTAATTTCTCACTAAACTGAGTAGTGATGGCTTAATATGAATAATGATTCAGTCCCTCTCCCCCCCCCCCCCAANAACTCAAGTGTGTATTTATATATAAAGTTACACATGCAATTAGCATATTAGATCAAGTTGCCGAGAGTATCATGTTTGGTGTGTCAGCTACTTCTCAGTCATTTTATATGGTATAAATAGTTAAATATTTTCTTTTGACTTCTTTTTTCCATTTCTGCCTTTCTCACTTGTTTTTCTCCCAAAGTTTATGCTATTTATTTATATTTTTTTCAAGATCATACAAAGGAATTTGAATTTTTAAATATTTTTTTTCTCAATACAATTATACATGGCTTTATGACCTGACATTTACTATTCTTACAAAACCTCCATGATTTTTCAAGTATTTCTTTAGACAATGTAATTCCTTAATGCTGTAACACATCAATGAGTTTGATTGTATATATTCTTGGAACATTTGTGTGCAAGAGACAGGCTTGACTGATCACAGACTTCAGTGATGATTGTCATGTGTACTGGGAAACTGACCAAAACAACAGAACACACATTTAGGCTGGGATTTTGACTTCCCTTTCTGTGCACTTGAGTTAGAACTAGCTTTCAGAAGATTTGTTATGTTGTTTAATTTGGTGATGCTATTAGTAAGTATATGATAAATAAAGTCATCCAATACAGTGTAAATAAAAGAAAACATACAGTTCAAACAAAACAATCCCACTTGACCCTGTGGAGTCATTCTGACATGTTGGAAAACCACAGTAGATATTCTGACAAATTTACTGGAACTGAGCGATAAACATAATTGCTTTTCCTAACTAGCCTCTGTGGGTGACATGTTCAGAGATGTTGCATTTTTATTTATGCCTACATGGCTTCTAGTCGCATCACTTCCAGCATTAAATGCTTGTGCTTGGCTGTATGAGAAGATGCAGAAGAGCCTTCCTGCTGGTTCTGCTATGTGAGTGCTTCTCACCTTTCCACTGGTTTAATCAGGGGTAGCTGATTAAGCTACGTTTCCAACTGCATCACAGTACTGCAGCAGCAAGCTGTCAGGATGGATGATAGAATCCAGCCTTCTGGGGCCACCTGCTTCAAATAGAAAGTTCTTTGCAGTGTTCAACAGAGAGTAAAGGGTTCTTTTGTAAAATTGGCATCAACATGTAGAAAATACATGTTGAGTCTTATTCTGCATTGAGCTAATCAGCAAATGGGTAGTCAGTTCCACTCAGGGATATCTTATACCTTGTTCCACTGGGTATAAGATATTACCTTCTTACCAAGAAGCTGGAGTTTAATGTTGTGATGCTCTTGTATCATATTTAACAAAAATCATACTTTGCTAACATAAGATGAAGACATATTTACTACATACATCCATCTCCTTCCTTTTCTTGTCCTTCCCTCAACACATGCAGATAATTTTATGTGAAAGACATTCTTTTCTAATCTCACTTTTATTGTATGCTTACCACAGCAAATGCTGCTCACGTGTAGACTACTGTTTTGTCCAGATCTCTTCCTGTATTAAAAGACTTACATAATCGTATTGAGAGAAAGCACTTAGAGATCTGTAATCCACTGGTCTTACTGAATGACTTTTTACATAATGAAAATCTGTGAAGGGTAAATATGTTGACCAGGAGTTCCATTAGCACTTAAATATAAGGTATTTCTCAAAAATGTACACAAACAACACAAACCTTATAGTAGAAGGAAAAGAAAGCCCAGAACCAATCCTTTCAGAGTACAAACAATAAGCACTTAATCTGAAACCTAATGACATCATTTAGTCTGTTTTTAAATAATTGCATTTATGTAAATACTTTCATATTTACATGAATTTTGAAACAAATTTTATTTCATATTCATAATGCTGAAGTTTGATACAACGTTGTTTGCAATGTAAGGAGAATCACTTTAATTGTGGTTCTGTGTTCATTTTGTTAGTAAAATAAAAAACAGTGTTGAGAGTTTTTATGGTGATATGCTGGAAGTCTTGAAGTAAAATTACAGATTGCTGCATTTAACAGACTCGGTTCTGATAGTTTGATAAAACTGTTGATTGTTGCTGCTATCAATACCACAGGACCAAATTTCATATTCCTTAGGTTGTGTATATCTTTTGCTAAAGTAAATCCAAGTTTTGCTGGTTGAAAGGAGGCCAAGTTTGGATCTTAATACAGTGAGGACCTAATACATTAGTCTATTATGTTCTCTAGTTTTCAATTGCCCAGGCCAATGGTTCTGTACTTCACTCAACAACACTGAACAAGCAGTGCTGAAGACAGCGTCATCCCTGTTATCTTGAGTGTTACTGTAGCTGTTTCCGAAGGCAGAGATTTCTTGACTTTTTAGACTGCTGATTCCCTTGCAGTGCAAGTTAAGATATATAACTATTCAACTTTGGGAGCTCGAGAAGGATGCATTTATGTAAAGAAAGCTGTAATGAGAGGGCTTAGAATGTTATTTTTATTCCTGTGGTTTAAATAGGAACTTTTTTGTTTAGAAGAGCCTACTGACAAGCTGTATTAATATTCCAGTTTTTGTTTGAATTACTGCTGCGAGCCAATCAGTAAGTTACAAGAATGTACTTTATTTTAAGTTAAATAAATACTGACAGCGACAAGTTTGCATTATCCAAAGTGTAGAAAATACCACCCATGTACAGGCAAACCCAGTATAATTCAAGTCAGGAGTAACATTTTAGTATACAACAAATGTCATGTGTGTATTCTGTGAGTAAAGACAAAAGGACCGAAGAAGAACAACATGGAAATTAAGCAATGATAATCTTCTGTATTGAAAACACAGTAACATTCTCATTCACTGATCAGCACCAGAGTACTTGTATTTTCATCGTGACTTTCCATTTTTCACTTACAAAAAATAGCATTTCCATTCTCTTCTAGTTGCATTCTGGTGGGGAAAAAATGAAGACTGCAAATCTACGATGTATCTTTATTTCTTAATTTAAAAGAAGCATCACTACTTTTGGGCAGTGGTGGTTTCATCTTGTTTTGATTTGATGTGTACTGTGTCTGAACTCTGTCACATTGAGCATACACTTGTATCAAGTGTAGGAGATTAATGGCAGGAACATTATCCATTTAGGTGTTGCCAATCCTCTTTTAGAATTCTACTCAATCTTTTAATTTCAGATAGCCTCAATATAAGATGATGTTGATTTTTAGGAACAAACAAATGATGAATAAATCTGCAGTTGGTTTTGTCTTAAGATTTGAGAACACATTATTTTTCCATGGTCCAATCCTTTAAATACTAATTGTGTGCATATTCATAATGAAGCAAGACTTACGTAGTTGTAGGTTACTTATATGAGTCTGGTATCCAAAATCCAAATTCAAAAAAATGCAATGGACTGAAAATTTACAATTTGCCAACTCACTGAGACTTGCTTTTGAAGATGAGATTACCTATTCTTAGAAATTCTTCTACACAACTAACCATGGAAAAACAGTATTCCCACTTCAGGATACCAAGATAGAAGATAATGAATGCTGTAGTTGTTACTATCTACTTATCCATCAGAAACCAGACTTGCATTACTGGTGTTCTCAGAATGTTGTTAAATGATCTCATTTCAAAAGGAACATGGCGTTCTCAAGAAGCACAGAATAGAGTCCAACTTCTTATCCACCTTCCTGTGAACTAAGTAAAAAGAGAGTGCAGAAGAGTGAAAAAACCCATAAATCTGTAGTGACTAGTGGCGGCAATCCAAATATGTACATTCTCCATCAGCTTTTGCTGTATTTTACATACATATGGAATCAATATGATTGCGAAGGAGATCTCATTTAAATCAACACACAGCAATTACACCTTGTCTAGACAGACTGAGTCAGTAGCACCGATAAATACAGGTGTGACTTTGATAGAATGCTGGCGGGGATCTCTGTGAACCTAGATTAGCTATGTATAAAACACATGCTATGGAATGAGTGAAATACAGTAGAAAGGAATGTGGAGTCATCTTATAAAACTGTGAATTCCCATAAGAATGGAGCTAGACTGGATCAGTGTGCAGAACTCGCATTATCCTTCAATGTGAGGATAGTTTATAGCCTTTAGTTCAGGCTTCCACTTCCTGTTTTTCCTCACCTGTTATTTTTTTCCTCACCTACAAGTGACCAGATTCAAACGTGTCACACATTTCTTCCCCCCAAATCCATTTCTGTTAAGTTTCAAAGAATAAACTGTTTGCTGCAGTTTTTCAGAGTATGTTTTGTTCTTAACTCAAAAATATTAGCTGTTTATGAGTGTTTTCAATATAATTTTATTTTACAAGCATGAAGACTATTGTCTAGTAACTTCACAAAACATGTCCAATTGTAACTTTTGATAATGTGTCCATAATAATCAATGCATAAGAATAATAACTTATTAAAACCCTAATATTAGAGGGTCTTTGTATTTGCCCATGGAGTGCCTCATACACCTATGGCACTATAAATTATGTACCAAGCATTCCAGAACAGATAGTGTGTGTTCACAGTAACAGAAGACAATTTCTGTAAGTTACATAATAAATATCATAATACATAGGTCCTTACAAAACATTAGAGAGTTTCTCTGCAAAGTTAGTGTCAGTCCCCCCAATTTTACATGTAATATTGACAATTTTATAGGAAAGCACTGTAAAGTTTTATGCTCCTCTTGCATTTACCTCCCAAAATTGTCAAACTGGACCAATCCTACAGGCTTCCTGTTTCCCAAATCATACAATCACAGAATTCTGTCATAGAAGCATAGAATGATTAACCAGACATGAATGAGAGGTGAAACTGAGACACATTTTTAGCCTTGTCTGTATTTCTGCAAAGAATTCAGCAGCTTGCAGAAATTTGACTGTACATACTCAGGCATCAATCCTCACCTGTCAACGTGAGAGTGGATATCTTTGGATTATTAGAAAGGTCTGCTTTAACTTGACATAATTTTTTGCTTGCCAAAATCTATTTTCAAAAATTACTGCTTTTGCTGTGGGTAGATTCATTGCTTCTATTTTCACAGTTAATTGTGAAGTGTTTGCTTTTACAGAAAGAAAAATTTGAACCAGTGGCAATAATCAGCCTTTCCACAGGGGAAGACAAAATCATGGTAAATGTGGCTGAGAACCACGAGGCTTGCTAGTATTTTTCTGAATATGCAAGTCCCTGTTTTTTCTCTCTGGATTTAGAAAGTGATTAGTCATTTGCGAATGCTGTGCCAACCCAGGCAACGGGGGTCTGTACAAGCCAACATAAATCAACAAACAGTATTTGGTATCAAACATCGTTTGTTCTGTTTTCTCCATACTCCTCTACCCTCCACCCTCCACTCTGAATTAACTTTGCTAAAGTTTGCATTCTTTTATTGGGGTTTTCATCCTTCCCCTTTTCCTGCACTGAAACAGTATTTGATGAAAACCCCCTTGTATTCTATACACCTTGTTGGACAGAACACCTGTGTTAGCTTCCACACTTGTGTTACTCAAACACTGTAAACAGTGACCAGCAGCAAACAGCAGCGCCTATTCAAGAACAAAAAATGCAGGCTTCTGAGAATAGTGAGCTATTAATAGCAGACAAATCCCTGTTATAGCCAGTAGTGATAATACTCTGGTACTTCATAGTTAACTGTTACAAGTCCAGCAGATGAAGACATCCTATTCTGCAGGCTGATTTGCATCCCTTCTTCAAAAAGCAAGAAGAAACAAACCGTGCATGTTAGGATATCAAGAGGCAAAAGTTTTGCTTTTTTTCAAGTGCTAGGTTTAAATTCTCAACTCATCCAAGTGACCCGTTTTGAAATGAAAGGTGAGGCGTGAAACACTCCAAAGACAGACAGACTGGAGGGGCATCACTCTCGCCAGGGCCTGCACCTCCCTAGGAGAGTTTGACCACACACACTGCCAGGACAATAGCGATAATGAGCACAGCAGAGAAAATAATCCCAGCTAGAACCTTGCTGATATCGCAGAAGGATTTATTTTCCTCCACAGAGATCATGCCAATAGAAGAAGCACCCACACTGATAGTGGATTTTAGTTCAGCCCCTGGGTCTTGCTTTGCCTCTACTGTCCACTGAGGGACATTGACCTTCATTTCCATCTCATACATCATCTCTCCTACCTGGTTGATTTCGTTCTCAAGGTCTTTCAAATCCACCACGTCTATATTGTGCTCAGCCTCGTATTTCATGTTCTGAACACTCATCGCCCTGGCGGCCACACCAGAGGTTCCCCCACTCATGCCAGTCTGGATCAGGTGCTTTTTGGGGACGTTTAGCGGGAACTCGTGGCCCAGCTCCAAGGCCCTCCTCATGTCGATCTCCAGGATCTCTAGGCACGTGGAGAAAATCACCCATAGCCTCTCGAACTCGGCTTTATCTTCCTTACTCACGGTTTTGTCCTTCAGGACCGTAGTGAGCTTGTTCCTGTTGGCCACCGCTAGCTCCTGGGCTTTCTGCCGGGTTTTCTTGAGCTCCTCCCGCAGGTTCTGGGAGTCCGACGTACCGCCGATGGTCAGCACCATGTGCCGGTAGCAGGCGGTCACCTTGTTGAGCGCGTCCAGCAGCGCTTTGCACTCCTCCTTCACCATGGTGGCGGTGGCGGCGCGGGGCTGCTTCCCCAGACTGCTTCCCCGCCTGTCTGCCTTGCTACCGCTCCGCCCCGATCACCCGGTACCGGCACCAGGGAGCTGCCAAAGCCAGATGCCACCAGCACACATGGCAAGTGGTGCCTTCGGGTCGCGCCTGCAGCCAGCACCCTCCTCCCTGCCTCGCGTCCCCGCCGGCTGCTCAGGGGGCGCCGATGGCTCTAGGAGCCCGGGCGGGCTGCCGGGAGCCCCGGGGAACGGGCGGCATCGCTCCTCGCCTGCTACTGCCGCCGTGCAGAGGAACCGGGGCGGCTCATTCCGCCCCGCGCTGAGCGGCTGCCGGCGATCGGGCGCCGCTCTTTGAAAAGTACCAGGCACCGAGGAGGAAAAAAAAGCTGCGAAGGCTGAAGCTGTCGAGAGCGAGAGGCGGGAGCTGCCGGTGCCCGCTGCGCTGCCGGTGCCCGGTGCCCGCCGGTCGTGCTGAACTCGCCTCAGCTGCGCGCCTCGAGTCACATGGCGCCGCGAGGGGAGCGCCCGCTGCCTCCCGGGCGCGGCCCGGCCCGGCCCTATAAGCCCTCGCAGGCCCCGCCCCCGCAGGCTGCGACCCCGCGGCGGCTGCCTGGCTCCTCGCTCGCTCCCTGGCCATTGGCTTCGTGCGGCGTCGTAGCCGCGCCGGGCCCGCCCTGGATCCCGGTAGGGCTCGGCTGAGGCGCGGAGCGGTGGGGGGATGGTGGGCCCAGCGTCTCTGCGCGGCCCGGGAGGAAGGGAATGTTGTCAATGTAAGTAGCGCTCCAGCCTCGGGCGCCCCCAGCCCGCTCCTCGGCGGGAGGACGGCTTCCCGGGGCGCTGGAGGGAGCGCGCTGTTGCGGGACCCTGTGTGGGGATCCGCCCGGCCCGCGGTGTGGCCGCCGCTGATGTGGTCCCGGCAGTGCCCTCCCGCCCTTCCGTGACGGGCCGTGGAGAGGGGCAGGGCG
>VYZX01016231.1:1802-25667 GCA_013401335.1 Brachypteracias leptosomus
CTGCCCATCCCAGCTGTAAAATTCTCTGCCAAGACAAATTGGATTAAGCTAAGGTCAGATTATGTGAGAGCTGGGCTGCAGGGACTTTTCACTCTAGCCTTTCTTCAGTAAAAAGAACTCCTCAGGCTCAGCATGAGAACAAGAGAAGAGAGAAAGGAGAAGGACTGAAGCCATGAAGGAGAACTGGACTCCTGGGGAGAGGAGAACAAAGAGAGATAAGATGTAAGGTAAATAAAAGGGCACAAGGGCTTAGCTGTGACTTCGAAGAGAGAAAGTGAGGGGCAAGGGGTCAAACTTTACACTAATTAACCTTGCATCAGCAAACCCTGAAAGTCTGCAACTACCCCAATGACTGCAGCATGGACAGTCAAGTCTGACCCATTTTCATCTTTTAAAACTCAGGATGAAGAAAATGACAAAAAAAGCCACAGTTCCACCTTCAGACCCTATGCAGTTTGCTATGCTACAGGTCTGACCTGAAAATGGGAGTTTGCTCTGGAATCTCCCCATAGCATCATTTTGACTCTGTAAGAAAGAGCATTGTGAAAACGTGCACCTGCTCCCTCATGCACCAAAGCAGAGGCATGCGAGCCAGCCTTTAACTACAGGAGCCTCTCTTAACAGAGTGGGACTATTTGCAAGCTGAAATTATTAAGCACTTATTTAAATACTTTCCTGGATCAGGACAGGACAATTAATTGAAGCAGTATCTGATTCTGTCAATGCTATCGACAGAATGGTAAAAAAATCACACAGCAGATAACACAACAGTAGAAGCTCTGAAGGCCAACACATAAATTCTTGTATAATATGTATGCAGCATACAGATAAAGAGCTGTTTATGCCTCTGTCCTCAATGGTAATAGAAAAATAATAAACCTGGTTTGGGTGTTCTGCAGAAACATGGCATGATTGCCATTTAATGCATTTAGTTGTTGGCTTGGAAAGAGAATTCAAATTCTTGGTGTATTAACATTGAAAAAGCATCATTTGAAAAGGTGGTTGAATAAAACACCGAAAAACCAGCTCTATTCTGATAAAGAAAACTGATCTCCAAAGCACAAGTCTGTCTTCCTTACTGCATCCCTCTAGTGCAGGGGATCCCCAAAACTACAGGGAGATCCACTCAGAGCTTCTGCATACAATTGTATATACCTAGAGTTACTGCATTACAAATTAACTGTGTTAGTCACCAGGAAGATCTGCTGCTACTGAACCCCATGAAAACTGTGGAGACTCCTCTTTTTCAAGCTTCTGTCTAGAAATTTTTCACACTTTTTCCTCCTGCTACAGAATTTAAATACAAGTTTAGCAGTACCTGGGGAAGGCACAGTCAGCTCTGCCCAGCCCCTAGCACACAACAAACTAATAATCACAACAAAAGAACATATCTGCATCCCCGTTCTCTCAGTATGAGAGATCAGTGATTGAGAACTACCTCCTGAAAAGTCTCTTTTGCTCCCCAGTCCAGTTTGTATCTGTTTAAGTCTGAGGCAGGCAAACACGACACAAGTCCCCAGGAATCCATAACCACCCTGATGCTTCTGGGTTGCAAAGCATCTCCATTGCCATCTGTTTTCAGTCACTCCAAAATGAGTTCTGAAGAGTCAATTGTTTTCTTCTAGGAAAAATAAACATGCAAGCCACTATTCTCCTGATTTCCAGCAATTTTCTGCTGTGGGTAAATGTAGCTTCAGATTTTAGACCTAAGTCTCATTCTCATCCAAAGAATTTTGCAATATAATTACCTCATTTTTACTGACTTGGATAACTGCTGCTCTTTAAAAAAAAAAAAGAAAAGAAAAAAGAAAAAAAGTGTGTAAAGTCTGCAAGACTAATTTCTTCTCCTGCTCATTTCTTATAAAATCTTGGAACAATTGATAGTGATTAATCTCACTTGATATTTCTTTGGTTCTCTATTTGTTGATTTAATGGAACTTTATGACTGATTGTTTTCAATTGCTTGGACAGCTGTCAGATCTGCACTGTGGTTTGAATTGGCTTCCAGGGAGTAAAATTATTATTTTTCTTATTTTTACAGCTCCAATGCATAGTGGCTGAAGGAGGTGGCCCTTCAAAAACCATGTATGCGAAACCAAAACTACCTCCAGATTGGGAGAAGACTGCCTCAAGATTCTGCAGGCAGATTACACAGGCAAGATGTGGAAGGCAATCATACAGTCTCTTTTATTTTATTACTAGTTTTTAAGACGCTCAGCTTGCACGTTGAATGCATAAACTCTCAAACAGTGGCAAAATCCATCCCTGGGTGTAACATCAGCAGCTTTACAAGGAATGATTTTGGCCTTTGGATCAGTACTGGCAGAGTGGATGGGGGGCTGCATTTTTCACTAGTTTGGGGGCTGGAGAGCTCCAGCCCAAGAAGTGTCCCTGGGAAAGACTGTGCTCAGTGGAAGGAGCATGGAACAGGATGTGAGACTCCAAACCTCAAGAGGAGACATAACATATTTGCTGAGTTCTGCTAACTCTTAATACTGAACTGCTGAATATCCATCAGCTTCACCTCCCATCTTCAACCTCCTACTGTCTCTAACAGTGACCTATGCTCTTTGACTCTGAACCTTACTTACCCTCAATTTTAGCCTATTTTCATCTCTGCATCTTCCTTTTACCTACATCTCACAGCTGTGTCCTGCGTGTGTCCACCCTCTCTTTCCTGACTCTTCACTTTTCTCACGGTCCATCTACAAACATGACCAACACCACTTGTACGTTATCCCTGGCTCACCCTTGCGTCTCTTTCTGATTCCAAACTAAAACTTCACCAGTCACTATCTCAAATTATGGAGAATCATAATTTGATTCATGCAATCATCCGTAAAATTCCTCCTCCAAAATATGCACAATATTGTTTCACTAAAGCAGAAATCTTTGATACTAGATTGTGCTTTCATTGTTTTCTCATACAATGCTCTTAAGTTTTCATCGTTTTCAGAAAGTATGTGAAAATCAGGTTTTATTCTGAAACTTCAGGGCTCTGCACAATCACAACAGCTCTTCTCTACTGCCTGCTGTGTATTCATACACAATATCAGTGCTAATAACTTGATCTAAAACAGAACTTCCATGGAAGTTTAAGTGTATGGAGAGAGCAACTGACTGCTACTGACTACAGCTTGCTACAATTTAAGCACTTGAGTACAAAAGAAAGCAAGCTCTTACTGCCATAGTGTCTTCCTGAAGTGATTATGTGATTTGCTTAACATATCTTCTTCATGTTTATCCCTGTCCAATTAACAAACACCATCAGGAGACTAGTTTAAGCCAAGCAGTAGCTGATGGTGGCTCATGGACACAGCCACAGCCCAGGGGCCACACTTAACTTCCTCATCCTGTTTTGTAATCTGTTTCTTCCACTGCCCAAAGTTAGCAGCATATAAAAACAGAACAAGTGCTCAGAAATACAGTGAAATTAGGGATGGGAATTGTTATTTTGCATGTCCCCACTGCCTACAAGGCAAGGTTCCTCCAGTTCACCACACTGGGACATCCTTTCCTTCCACTGCTACTTAGTTTGCCTCCACTGCCATTCCTAGTCAGCTGCACAACTGCCAGCTCTCTTAAGGGGCAGAAAAAAACTCCCACAACAACAAAGAAGAAGCAGAAAAAAAAAAAACCCACCACAACAAAAAACACACCACAACATAAAAATGCCACCAACAAACAAAAAAAGCCACCACCATAAACCTACACAACTGTTTTTCATTTGCCAGATCATTATTTACCATTTTAGCCTATTCTGAAGCATCTTAAATTATTTACATGAGATGCCTCTCTGGTTCTTTTCTTGAGCCTACAGCCCTGCTTCTCTTTCCAAGTTCCACACATATATTTCTTGGGTTTTTATTTTTTCTGCTTCAGTCCTCTCCCCCACACCACACTGCAAGCAGTGGAAGTAAGCCCCCTATTATGCTCTGAGAGACTGTTTACAATAGACTTGAGCTTGGTTTTACTAAATCACCCATACTGACATCTTAGCTTCTTTGCTTTCTAAACCATGGCCATAAATTGTTGGGAAAACAGCACAACAGATGTATGTCCACATCTATGCCCTCATCATCTTCTCTAATATACTGCAAATATGGCCTATCAAATCTGCCAGGTCACATTCAACCATGCACAACATGCAGCTGTAGCACTACAGACTTACAGCTGAAGTTTCCCCCACCCTTGCTCACATACACATCTTTTAATCCAATTGAAAGATCTGGGAATTCCTTTCCCAGTTCCACAAATCCCAGTGTGTTCCTTTCCCCTCCAACCCTGATCATCTCCTTAGGGTACCATCTTCTGCAGACACGTATCACTGCCACAGCAGTGCTTTTTCCAAGCCACTTGGATGCGGAATGGACTGAAACCATCCTTGAACAAATCACTGTAGTGTGCCCATCTCCTGTTTTCCACCACTCTGGTCTCATTTGTATCATCTGACTGCTCTTTATCCACATTGCCTGTTCTCATACCCATTCACGTCACACGTTTAGAAGATGACACAGAACATCAAATGTTTTTATAATCCAACCAAACCACATTTGCTGCTTCAGCCACCATCTTAGTTCACTGTTCTCCTTTTAAGCAAACACAAACAATGCCAGAAGATCTAGTAACAATGGAAAGAGGCAGGCAGCAAAACAGTTACATGCTGAAGCTCAGCAAGGTCCCCCATTAGGGGGAAAAATTCAAGTGCTTTAATCATGACAAATGGCACCACAATGAGTCAGTGGATATGATGGGTCAGCCTCTTGACTGGTGCAGCGCCAACAGCTTCCACAGGGGTTCATCAGGCATGAATTGGCCCCATATGTGAAAACCCGCTACAATTTGTCCAGTTTCTCCCATCCCTGTGGAGCAAAGTCTCCATATGTGAGATCCCACAGAGCTGTCAGCCAATGTCACATTTCAACAACAGCAAAAACAACCAGGGCTGCATAAACCAGCAAAGCAATCCCATTGCTCATCAACTGGCAAGTGACCTAGGTTGGCAATGTTTTTGTTGATCACAACCCTTTCTATGGAACAAAACATAGGAACTATCATGCCAGAACAGACTCAGTAATTCATCTTCTCCTTGTCTTCTGTCTCCAGCAGAGGCCAACATTGATTCTTTAACAGAAGATGCCTGCAAGGCACCTGGGCCAGTTGTGTAATATTTTGCCCTTGACCCAGGGCAAAGCTCCACTACTGTTATACACAACTGTGCAGTATTATACTATGTTATCCCAGATACGACAGACTGTCAGGTCCTGTCATAAAGAAATATATGTCAAAGTCAGAGCACCGTCCTTTCTTCTTCTCTCTTCCTTTTTATTTTAGCTTAACACAACTGCACAGCCTCTTCAATCTTTGACTGCTTAATAGACTGGCCTTTATCAATTAATTCAACTTTCTGCCAAAAAGCGATATTATATTATTACTTATGTTAATGTCTTCTCTTACAGAAGAAGTAGTTTCATAGGATTCTCTCTTGAATCTTTCCCTGTTTCACAGAACTCCAAACTTTATAAATTTTTATTCTTTTCTACCTTTATTCCACCTTGTCTTGGACAAGGTATATATAGCTCAGCTACAAAAAACACAATTTAGCTACCCTAAACCAAGATTGCATTCTTGGTTCCTACAGCGCAAACCAAGAGATCAGGTGAAAAATAAAAAAAAACCCAAACCCTGAAATTATATCTTCCGGCCTGTTGTATCTGAAGTAGAGTTTAGGGAAGTTTCTCCAATGATACTCATGACTATACAATTAATCATATTCTTTCTAAACTGCTGACATTTGAGTACAGAATATGCTTCATTTCCAAAGTGGAGATCCTGAGGAAGGAACTATTTGTATGCGAGGTTTTTTGTCATAAAATGAATTATTTTGCAAATATTAAATCGAAAGAAAATACAATCTGATCTATTATTTCTTCTATTTTTCCTATCTCTGAAACAAGTAATATTTAAATGCTGTGCCTGTGAGCCTGGTGCAGCATGCCAATGTGAAGAACTCCCAAATCAATTAGAAAATAAAAAGTATAGACATTTTTGTTTCAAGCTACTAAAAATAAAAACATTCAGCTCACTCAATTTATATATTGTTAATACTCAGAGCATCTTCTGATTACAGAGGGGAAATGCTTGCGTCCATCCCCAAGCTAAATATTTTCTGAAGCACCAACTGCCAGTTCTGGCAGCCCCGCTGCCCTCGTTAGGTGATAAATTAATGCTCACACTCCCGTGGTGCCCAGGCCAAGCCAGGCAGAGTTCAGGCAGCCAAAGCCTCACTTTGTCCAAACTGCACCCACCCTCTAGTGGGATGAGGAAAAAGTGCTGCTCCGGGCTGTGATTCTCTCCCATACCTGCTCTATCCTGCAGCACAGGGCAATTTGCTGTGATATTGAAGGAACATTTATGTAGGATGAGCATGCTAAGATTTTTTGTGCTTTGCTTCTCTCTAGCCTCCACACGTCTGCTAGATCCACGTTAATCCGGCACGTTAGCTCTAAAAGATAATCACGGCCCTAAGGAGTTTCACCAAGAAACTTTAGGGGCCATCTTTTCTTCCCAGCTTTGCCTTGCACACTGCAGTGTCAGTGCCATCCTAACCACAGCTTCATAGGTGACTAAGCAGTGATTAGCCCAGTGAATTAGTGGCTGTAGTTATCATTACACCTTTCTTTTGCTATAAAGAAAAAACAAGCACACAAACAAAAATGCTTAGAAACTAAATAAATCCAGCTCATTTTCTTCTATGTATTAGATAGACCAATACAACTGACTGTAAAAAGCAGAAAAGTGGAATGTTGTTGCTAAACGATGAGCACTGCAGTTGTAGTACAATCTGTGAAAAAGCAGCAGAGCTGTAAACGGGTTTCAAACCACGACCTACGTCAGCTGCACAAAATATAACAAGTGAGAGTCCTTAGAGCAAACCACTCTTGACAGAGTTTGCAGCAACCAAAGGTCAAATCCTTCTCCCCACAGCTAGGGAGGAAACAGAGCAAGGGACAGGCAAGCAGGACCAAGGATGAGAGCAGGGCAGCACCCCCAGCTAGAAATATAAGTCCCTGGTACCTGGGCAAGAGCTGAGCAGGTCCAGTGGCCACAACCAGTATCAGCCACAGTCCAGAGCCCCAGACAAGTCCAAATCAAGCCAGAAGGTCAAGCCTAAGCACAGCTACAGCCCCTCAACACCAGAGGCTGAGCCTAAATGCAGATCAGGACTAGCAGGAGGCCCAGGTGGAGCTGCTCAGGGCAGTCAGAGCCTGGTGACACCCTCTGCGTCCTTGCAAACCTCTTTATAATCTCAGGCTAACGATCCCCAGTGAATTTAGGTCAATCAAATTAGGACTGAAAGAAATAAGTAAAGATTTACAGCAAAGATGCAAAGTGAAAAACAACTAAGAGAGATATTCTGTTCTCAAATATGAAAATGGATCTTGCAAATAAATCCACTGTCTTCAGCAGTAAACCTCGATGAAAGCTGGAGACAAAGAACTGACTCTACAAACAGCAATGCCATTTACTAGCCTGGCTATTTTATCCACGGCACGCATGACAGCAAGATGAAGGACAGAAATAAAGCTGCCAAGTCCATTAAAAGCAAGATGGGACCTGAAACAATTGAACAGAACTGAAGAGAGTATGATCCCTTCCTCGACATGATGCAATCAGCAGCCTCCAGCAGCCTGCAAGGCAGACTCAGGTCTAGAATGGAAACAGCATGAAGCGAAGGAGGGGGAGGGAATAAAAATAAAGCTATCTTTTATAGATCACATGGTCCCACCAGGAAATACGGAAACCTCTGACTTGTCTGGCTCTCTGTTTCTCCCTCCCTACGGGTCTTCTGCAGAAAGCGTAGCCTGTGTACCCAGGAGGTGATGAAATCCCTAATGCTGTATGGCACATGGGGATTTTGGGGGATTGCAAAACAGGATGTTTCTTGGAGGAAATACAGTCTCAGCAAGCAAAAGGTTCAAGTACGGTACATCTCACAATGATGTAAGAGCTTGATTATGCATCTCGCTTAAAGCCCAGCTTAGGGTTTTAGTTCTAGTAGAACTAATAGGCAACACCTGCTGCGATGAAAACAATTTCCGTCCCTGAACTCTAGCAGAAGTGTTTATCTTTTGAGTTAGAAAATGTTTCTCTAATGTCTGAACAAGACTCCAGGGACAGGAACATATGCCCAGAACTGACGTTTCTGCACATTAGATAGCTTATAAAAATGAGAATTAGAAAAACCTGGTATCATCAGACGTCTTGTCCAATAAAGTCATTAAATGGAAAGTACAGAAAGATTCCTCTTAATGTTTCCTCTCTCTGCCACTGTAGTCCTAGTTGCTCTTTGTAGAGTGGAAACACTTTCAGGCTACTGAAAACACTTGCTGAAGTAAATTCTGAGCTCAAAATTCATGGCTTTTCCAGACCTGTCCCTGGCAAAGCTACCATTGGCTTCAATGGAAACTTTACCCAAATAGGGGCCTCAGGACTTGGGCCTCTTGGTTTTAGTTACTAATTTTATTATTAAAGGTTAAACAGAGCTGTTGACAGTACAAACGATTTTCTTACGTAAGCAGTGAAAGGGAGAGTGTCAGATATACAAGATAAAACAATACTGCCAAGTCAAGGCAATATAGGTTATGGGTGAACGTCCTTTCACAGAACATACTGCACCAAACCCCGAGTTTCACTCTCTTCCTCAAGCAAAACTCCCATTTAAGTCAACTGGAGCTCAATGTGATCAAGAGATAAAGTAAAGCCTAAGAAAGGACCTCAGGGTTCAGCCATGGTCACTACAAGGGCTTCAAGAAACTGTAGCTGTTGAAAACACAAAAAGTCAACCTTTACAGAACAAAAATCATGAGCAGTGAAAGCTCCTCAAAACCCACACGCTTTGCTTTGCACCGAGAAAGGAAAAGGCACAGGTCCCAGGACTGATCAACAAAGCTGAAGGGAGAGGCATTATTTCATGTTGAACTTAGGGGGACTGTTTGTCCTAATGATATCCTAGAATGATAAGACAGACTTGCCCTACAGATCTAACTGCTGCACAGATTCATTATTTAATAGCCATTACATACTACAACTGCAAATTCAGTGCTCCAGACTTTCAATTCTACACACACAAGCCTTAACAATAAACCCCTTGATGATAGAAATGTCTGCTACGATATTCTTATCTAAAGCTTGTACACAAACCAGACACTTGTTTTTCATTCTTGACCAAAAATAATAACAGCAAATTATGTGATGCTCAAAAACAATAACAAACCTGTCAAAGGCAAACTGTTCTCAGTTCAGTCTAACAACACTTCATTGGTTTGGTGATTAAGTGGCAACCCAAAAGTTAACTTCCTGGAAAATCTACTGTTGTTATGATGAAATTGCACTGTCAGAGCCATAGGATAGTTCTGTCTTTAATAACAATGCAACAGACATTGAGGGAAATTCCTGTGGTTGTCTGTCCTACTCAGATACAGTTATCATCCAATAGATCACCAGCTGTACAATAGTCAATGGTGTCGCAAAGTTTTTGACACAGTTAACACATTAACACATTAGACAAATGTAGGATTTGAGCCAACTCTCACCAAAGCCAATGGAAAAACTCCAACAGAGCTGTATTGGGCACAGGGATGGTGTCACACATATTGTCAATCACGTAGGAAACAAGACAATCACAGCAGTTCTCTTCTGACATCAGTGTCTGCCTCTACTTAAGGCTTTGGCAGAGCCTCATGAAGGACTGGCTCTCTCTTGCTTCTTCTAAACAGACTGAGAATCACTAGGGTTTGGGTTTTTGGCTTAGGGGACTCAAAAGGGCATTGTTAAGTTCACAGAACTGAAATCTAAATAATTTTTGTCTTTTCTTAAATTTCATATACGTCTTAAAGTGTGATTTGATTTTTACCCTTATGCTTTACTCACTGCTTTTTTAAATAAAGAAGCACCAACCCCTGCTTTACAATCAACCCCACTATCATAAATCACAGACCAGCTCTGACTGTGTTCTACTGAAGCGTGGTCATATCAGCAAACATGCCAGTATATCTAACCATGGAATGTATTTTCTGAGCAAATGTTTAGTAAAACTCACATCATTTGCTGAGTAAGAGTTCATTTGGATTGATCTGCTCAGGAAAGGAACATTACGGATGAAAACATACTGTTCCTTTACAGTCACAATACTAACACTGCAATAAACACTGTCTCGGCTGAGAAATCAAGCTTAAAACAAAATCCTTGTGCAAGTGGTGCACAAAAATACCAGAACTCCCAGTTTAAAATAAAAAGCTAAAAAATAATGAAAGAGAGAGAAAGACTGTATATTAATCATTATAGCACTGATTCCTGCTGGGTTGAAGATCCAAATGAATGAGTGGGCAAGAGAACCTGATCCTGAAAATATGCTCACAGAGACATAAGTAGGAGTCTAAATCCAAGATAATCTTCCCTTTTGTAAAATCGAGGCTTCAATAGCAGAAGGAAACCTGTACATTTTCCTATTAATATGGAAAAATACTAGCCCAAGTCTGAAGAGGCAGAGACAGACAAATAGTTAAGTGTCAATGATGTCTGAGTGAAGCCTGTCTCTCCCTTCCTCTCTATCCTTCCCCATCCCTAACCCCACTCAAACCTGCTGCTCCCCATGATCTCGTATTTTAGCACATCTGCACCAGCCTCTGCTGCAAGGACAAGGCTGCTATGTAGAGACCCCAGCAGGGAGTTCCTTGCTCTCCATCCCCCCACCCGAGATCTTGGCAGAGGCAGGAGTGTGCAGGTGGAGCAGCAGGTCAGCAGCTGAGTTTGTGTTTCCCGTTGCTGTGCAGCTTTCACAGATGCTGCACCAGAGTCAGCCCTGCTCCCAGGGAGGCTGTGGCACGTCCTCTTCTGCACTGGCCAGACTCCAGGGGACCATCCTAGCAGCGGGTGTAGTAAGCAGGAACATGCTTCCTCCCTCCAGTACACTTTCCTCAGCAGATGCTTGCTGTGCTGCATCTGTTTCTGACAGACATCTTAGCTCTTGGCCTGATGCAGTACTTCAATAGCACTTGATTAAGTTGCCCTAAGAGTACAGCCCGTGCAAGCACTAACTAAAGGAGGTTTCCAGTCTCCTGTCTCAGAGCCTTCAAAGGAAAATGGCTGAAAAAGATGATAAGCTAGTACATGCCTTCTTAGTTGGTGATGATTTATCAGGATCAACCACATAACACCAGCACCCATTATCAAACTTTGCCCAACATAATACCCTTATCCCCAAAATTTCAATCACTACAAAAATAGTATCTTTTAATAAGGCGGAAATGTGTTGTGATGGACTTCTTTTTATTTCACTGCGAAGAAGACAATCAGCTTTTTTTTTCAGCTGAAATTCATAGAAGACTGCCTGGTTTACATGGAGAAATTGGGAATGAACATTCACTGCAATGTGCCTGCAGAGGGACAGGATTTCAGCCTGCACTTTAAGCAGGGGCTAAGAGTAAAGTCCTGCCTGCTGGAATTGTGAAATCTCTGCAAGCAAGTTTATAAGCAAGCAGTAGCACACTGGCAAAGGCTTTCAGCTAGGAAAAAGTTATTCTGCTTGTGAAGATGTGCAGGAGACTGCAGACGAAGTGGTCTGCAAAAGTGCATCAGATGGGGGGCTGTGTGGACTGGAGGGCTGCTGAGAAGCCACTGCAGTATTCAGGAAGGATTTTAGGTCTTTATACCAAAATGCTTTAGTAACAGCTATTACTAAAATATTTTTTATCTCTGTTCCCTGCATGGACTCTAGTTTTGCAGACAGCTATAATGAAAACCTTTTGAAATGCCAGACAGAGGGAGGAGATGGACCTGGCACATAATGTGCAATAAGGAGACTGGTTTGGTAGGTCGTGATGGAGCACTTCCACCCAGTGATGGATTTAGGAAGCAGCTTGTACTGAACTGAGCACAAAACTCGTAATGGGAATTAATGCTTGTTCCTACAAGGGCTCCATTAAAAAAGCTTTTGTGAAAAGTCAGGTCATAAACAACTGAATGAAGGAATTTCAGAATCTACAATGGTGAAGAAAAAGAAGGTATGGACTGAACCTAAACTAGACAGATTCCTCCAGGGAAGCAGAAATAGAGGTTTTATTAAAGCACCAGCTGTCAATCCCCATCTGTATGTAATTTCCATTCCTATCATCTGTGTTGAACAAAGCCCTTCCAAAAAGGATCATTACTGCACTGGCTAAAACCTGGAGGAGGCCTAAGTGCAAGCTTGTGGTAGGTGTCCCACAGCTTGGAGAGACCGCCTGTTTCCCACGTGGGTTTGAGGCTAGATGACATTTCTAGGCGGTACAGAGGCAAAGGTCGCCAGTGACAGGATTGCCCAAGTGTAGGGAAACCACATCGGGGAAAACTAGAAGTTGCTGAAGCAGCAGAGTCACCATCAGCAACTCTTCCCAAGGCCCAGGCAAAACACTGGCCACTTGGCTGCCATTGAAAGTATGACACTGACAGCTTGAAAGCCACATTGCTGGTCAGAAATAACTCTGACCCACAGAAAACGTGCATGGCTGAAGTACATGGGAACAGCAAGAAGCAAATGAACTATAATTATCGGCTACAACAGGAGAAATCCAGCTCTTAGTGAAGTTCATGTCTATATAAGGGGTGGACTTTTAATGAAATGATCAATATTTCCAGTGCTGTGGGGTTTTGAGTGGCCTTCATTTCAGCTGCCTGTTGTTTCACCACTGTGATCTGTAGCTAAATTAACTGAGTAAGGTGCTCTTTCGGTGTGAGTTCATCTGTCTGTAAACTGTCCTAATATGTTTTCTCTTGAATGTTTTTCAAACATTTCCAGTGGATGGGAATAAGAACAAGTTTTGACTCTTGAGGACAGCTCATGGTTTCCCCACCATTTCTCCAAGTGACAGGCATTAACTGCTCCCCATGTGTACTTCAAGCAAAATCATGGTGAAGCCTGTTCATGAAACCCATTTGTGACACAAAGAACTCTCCATGTGCTGATGCCATTTCTACTAACTGGTGGGAATTGGCTGTTCCCTGCTGGACCAGTTCATGCTGGACTGAAGACCATATTCTGACAGTCCATGCTGGATCAAAGACCATATTCTGCAGAAGAATGACATGACCAAGCAGCAGGTGTGTCTGGTGGAAGGTCACATCACAGGGACAGAGTTCAGTGTACTTGGTGTCACAACAAGAGAGGTTGGCTTTGAAATAGCACAGTGAATGAAAGACTGGCAGACATGACAGCAGAAGGAAGAGAAAGTATGTAACGAGAAGAGCAGCTCTCCTGACATGATAGTTCCTTCTCTAGAAATGACAAAGTTAAGACTTAGCCCTCATTCAAAATCAGACTGTGCTTAAACCAGAGAGAGGTCTCCAGAAGCTCTGCCATCATTGCACTGGTCAGATGGCAGTGAAAGAGAAACAAAATCATATCCTGGAGCACGGCCAGAGGCAACTACCTACACTGAGCAGACCCAGTGGAAGCAGCAAGGCACGCCAAGAGATACATAGGCATACACATTGACTATTGAAATGTTTATTTACAAACAAATCTACTGTTCCCCCCATGTAAGACACTTGGGACAAAACACCAAGAGTGAAATATGTTCATAGTTTAGATATGATGCCATCAAACTAAACCAGTATGCAAATATCAAGGCAAAACAGTGATACCTTAGTCTACTGAATGTAATTCAAACCCATAAATATTCAAGAGATACGTTAGAGAATGACACACAATCTAACCTAAGGCTTGAGAAGTGAAAGCATCTTCACTTAGATTATGTCATTTATGTCCTTCAAACAGAGAGAACTTTTGGCAGGAGAGTAATGGACTCCAAATTGTTTTAAAGAGATGAAACTTAAATTTGCAGGGACTAGATAACAAGTTGAAAGAAATCATATACTCCTGGTAGGATGTTTAATCATCTGATTGTTTCAGGAGACACGCTTTGTCACACTGAGGTGATGGAGCTGTTTGTAGCCTCCAGGAACTTGTACAGGTTTGATCAAAACTTCACAGAAGAGGCACAGAACTATTATGACAGCTAATTAATAGAGACTTTTGACTGAAAAAAGGACTACTCAATGCACTTTAGACAAATTGCCTAATATCAATGCTTTCTCATTTATCTGAATTCAAAGGACGTCAAAACCAAGCTGATCTCAAATCAGCCATCCACCTCATCTCCCCCAAAATACCTTCAAGATTATGTTGATGTACATTTGAACCAGTTGAGATGATTGACAGGCAGTGCTTGTGTCACCTGAGGAACCTATAAAGGTTTTGAGAGCAAAATTCAGAGAGCAAATCACCACTAAACTGCAAGATCTTATATGTGAAGACCAAGAGTAAATTTTGAGTTTCCTGGAATGTGCTATATTCCCTCGACTCCCCTCATTTTTTCCATGGTGGCTAACGTGCAGAAACTCAGCTGCACTGAGTGTCCCAAGCCTGGCTCTCTTTTGTTAGGTCTGTTGATGCACAACATACAACTCAGGCTCCCTGGCTTGTTCTTGCGTAACACTGTCACAAGACCGGTTTGAATCTATTCTCACTGCTCTTTAGCCAGCTGAGGACATCTGCACTGAGTGCTGCTTTCCAGGCACATGGTGAGGAATGTATACACACACCGTAGAGTTAGACATGTATAGCCATACATCTCCAAGGGTGCCCTGGATTGTGCTGTGTAAGGAGTGCTCTGGTGAGGGTACACTGTGGTTTCTGAACCTAGCGAACCTTCCCCAGCAATGAACGAACTGAACAGTCTGTTTTTTGCAAATGCAAACCCAAAGATTTTGGCCTGCTTAGTGCATTGAGATTGCCACACACGTTTATTGAAAGAAAGGCAAATGCTGAGGGAACTCTGTAACTCTCCCAGACAGATGCAGACAAGAATTTGAAAATACCCCAGTGTGTTCCAGCAGCCTATAATGGGAGACTGGCTGTGGAAGAAGAATTGCTGGTATGATCTCAGGACTCAACCCACTGTAGTCAGACAGTCTGCCCACAATGATGGGCCCAGCCAAGACAATACAAGCTCTATACTCACTGATAATCTAGACCCAAATACAAACATCCCCATGCCTGACTACACTACTCGAGTGGGCAGATGAACATGGAAAGATAACATAGATAGCAGGCTACCTGGTCTCCCAGTTTCAACACTAGTGACATTTCTTTCCCGCTTTCAAAAACTCCTAATGGGGCCATTTGAAATGACGGGAATAAACAGCTCCTCCAGCCACAGGCAGTGCTTGATATTCCTACAAGTACTAAGCTCCTCTGTGTGTTACATGGCTACCTCTATTCAGCAGGCTAAAAAGAAGTTCAGTCCTGCTTGTATATGCTGGAAACATGACATAGAGTGTTGCCATAAATCATATAAATGAGTATTACTATGTCACTTGTTAGGACAGTTGCTGTTATTATTGAAAAACCTTCTGGCAACCCAATTCTAGTGCCATCCAAGCCGAGGTTGGCCTCAGTGCAATTTATATGAGTCTCAAGTCTATGCCCTGCAAACACTTTCCCAAAAAGTCTCTGGAATCTAGACAGTGTTAAGGCCGTTGTGCCCATTATCTATCATATTCCTCAACCCAAGGGTGAGACAGGTTGACGTGGAGTCATGTTGCCAGCAACACATCCCTGGGAGCTGTGTCCTCCTCCAGGCTGCCAGTGCTCTGCACCCCTGGAGCGGGGCCTGCTCTGCAACCACTACACACCCGAGCCACAGACAGCCTGTTTTCCACTTGGGATGAAACACCTAATGTGTCACAGGAGACTGGGGAGAACCAACCCCAGCCCTCCTGCTGGGGACATTATACACACAGGTGAACCTCAGCAGATGCTCTCAGGGCACCCACAAAGCTGCTGGTGAAAGAAGACACAAAAGCACAGAAAACATTTACCTCAGCCAATATGCCATCAAAATAGGAACTTGACTGAACACAGAGATTTGAAAAGACAGTGAGAGAAGTCCCAGAAGGCAGCAGAAGACCACGGACACCCTGTTTGTGGTTTCATTCTGCACATTCTACCCTCCAGCCAGCTCTGTCTGAACCGCTTACCCAGAGTCCAATTTGTTCCTGTGGATTTTCAAGAAACATGAATCCTAAAACAAGATGTTCTGAAAGTTCAGTACATGGTATTAAAGTTAGTATCCATCATGTCAATTCTGTCTCTCACGTTGATTCATTCTGCTTGTTATTATCATCTGACTATAATCTGTTCATAAACAATACCCTTATGATTTTTTCTATGCCTATTTATTTCCTCAGCCATTGACTTGGTTTCCTGAGGCTACCAAAAAATATATAGAAATATTTATATAAACACATCTCTATTTTGAAATAGTCCCTAACTACTCATAAATGCAATATGACATTAACCAAAAATCAAAGCATGTTTGGCACATGGGGCCCACTACTGGCAATGAAAATGGGTGTAGCTGAAATAGCCCCAGGAAAGGACCCACCCAAACCATATACAGAATGCATTTAAATAAATATAGGCTTCAGTCTTGGTCCATAGATAGGCAAAACACTTAAGCAGTGAGGAGAAGAACCACCTGAATGACAGTATGGTGGGACAGACATGCAGATATAGTAGCACTACAGCCTATTTATAGCTGAACAGGTGAAAGAGTGGAAGAATTGAATTCCATTGATGGGCACCTTTCCAGAATAAAATTTGACTACACTAGAATAGAGAAGACAGCAAATATTATCTCTGAGGATTCTTCTCACAGAAAACACCATCCAGCAATTTTTCCATTTTGGGTTATAGATTTAAAGTAATTTAGAATAAGGAGAATAAAAAAACCTCCTGAAATAATCCCTTCACAGACATGAGAAACTGCCATGTATGGTCCCATGTTAATGAGCCCAGCTATAATCCAATCTTTGCTTTCTGCTGACTAGCTGAGCTCTCGTGGTTTATTATGTCAGTGGAACCCCTCAAACGAATTATAGCCTTTTATTTAGCTCCGAACCACGTATTATTATGAATACTAAACTGGTTCATACAGTCTATTGGTCCTGCTGTAACATTAGGCAAAGTCTTAAGTAATTACCTATCTCTTCAAAGAATGTGTTTTCATTGGCATCAGCCCCCACTGCAAGCAGGCGTGCATGCTTGTGGATACACTGAGCACAGCCTCCCTGGAGCAAGCACATGGCAATGTATAAACAACAGGACATTGCTCCTGCCACCACAGCACTGCAAAACAAAAGGCTTCCATTGCAAGCAAAAACCTAATCGTAATTAATCATATTAAAAACACATTAAATGGATATAGGCAACATGCACACCATAGTGGCAAACTGCGAGTTACTTTGTGATAAATAATAAAGGTATTAATAAAGTTAATTTGAAAATAGATGTTAGGGTCAGCCCTGCAAAAAGAGGGGCTCAGGGTGGTTCCTGCATCCAAGTGGTCCCAGTGGAATCCGTAGACCCTGGAGTAGCAGCAGGACTTTAATTTGTATTTTTGAAGTTTCCTGTCCCAGAAGTAGTAACTCCTTGTCTAACATCCACAAAGCAGCAGGACTGCAGCTCCATGACTCTGATTGCTACATTGAGCCCTGATTCTTATACATATGATCTGCAAGTCCTGCTCATAACAGTTAAGATTTGGGGAATCTTTAGTCTCTACTATTGGCTTGACAATTAACTATTCACTGAAAAGCTTTTGGGGTTTTTTTTTAATGTGAATTTCAGCTCACAGTACTTGTTATTCCACAGGAAGATTACAAACCCATAGACTGTGTCACGTAGGTCACAAATGCAAGTATCTCTAAGCCAACATGGTTCACAGGCTGTGCTGTGTGTTTGGACTCTGATTCTGGAATCATTGTACTCTGCAGAGAGTCGTACTTTGTGGGTGGTGACTCTAGTGCTATAATTACCACTGTAATTACACTGGCATGCTTCCTTCTTGGAGAGCCCCATGGAAGTACAGTCCCGTTACCTGACCTGGCTTTCTGATAGTCCTACAACAATGGGCGATAGCATTTTATTTTTTTTTTGGCCAGGCCACAATCTGGTAGGGTTAGTATGAATTGGAGGGATGGGAATGCCAAGATAGTTTCTTCCAGATGAAAAAAGATGTTGTCAATGTCCACTTTGACTGCAACTATCACTTGTAGCTTGTTCAGGAGGTGAGGTGGAGAAGGAACTAAGGAAAACAGAACATCTGAATAATTTGGCACTGCAAAGGAGGACACCCTGGGACTAGCAAATCTCACCCATCTTTAACTTCTGCATCACGTAACTGCATCATAAACACAGATAAGCTGGGTGTGTCTGATAAATGTCAGCCACAACTCTCAGACTTAATTAAATGATTCGCACGGGGCTTTGTCATTAATATCATAGTGGTAATTCTCATCTCTCCTACAGCTATTGCTTCAGGATTTGGCAGGTTCAAAACCACAAAACCATTCTGTGCTGCAGGTGGCACCCAGTCCATCTCAGTTCTGATCCTGCCCATAATGAAGTACGTGTTAACCTTGAATCACATACAACAAAGAGGACACTTCATATACAAAGCGGCCTTCTGATAGGGGACCCTGACAACTCCTTTTTGCTTTATATGCAAGCATGTTTTTCTCAAAATCAAACAGGATTTCTGTAGAAGAGCTGAGATGAGCTTCCATGCTCCTCCGAGCAGGATCTGACACCACAGCCCTTGGTTGGGAGATGGAGCTTGCTGTGTCCCAGCAGGCTGTTGTCTGGATGAAACCAGAGACTCCACTGCAAATCTTTTACAGATTCTGCTTTTCTTTATAACACACAGGGGGATTTGGTTTTGGTGACTTCACTGAACAACCCTCTGAATCAAAGCTTCTTCTCAAAACTCTTTTCTCTGGTTTCTGATGTATTTTTCTCCCTGCTGATTTGGAGTCCAACCTGGGAATACGGGTATTACAGGATGTTCAGCACTTCTAAGTGTCAAGCAGCAGCTGACTGAGGTAGCCACTTCACTCAAGGAAATTATTTGAGGTTTTCTGAGAGCCTCTTGACAGTAGGTAAAGATTGTTTCAGCTTGTGGGAGTGCCAGCTAGAACCTTTTATAACCTGAGTGACATGTAATGTCATAAAAACTCCTGCTAAAACTCACTCTACCCTTTCAAGATGGCAATTTTTACTTCAATGTCTGTCTTTTCAACCATCAGAGAGCAGCTCCCCTGGATAAGGCAGAGATTGACTACAAGTATCTCCTAACAAGAGTCCCTTCCATGCATTATTTTAGTTAGGAATGTAACTCAGCATGTCTTGCAGATCTCTTCTTCATTCTCTCCAGGGTGGGGGGCAAAATGTACTACTTTGAGAAAAGGGGATAAACTTATGCTTTTGGCCAATGCTTTTATCTGGTGACTAAGCAGACAGCAGTCTGATATGTCTCAATCTGAACAGGCACATTTTGATGACCCTTTCACACATAATTACCAGCAGAGCTTCCATTTTTCTTTAGCTAGTGCAGTAGTCACAGAAATCATGACTGTTCAGCATTATCTGCCTTATATTAGTTGTAATCACATAACATTTTGTTTATATCCACAAGTAATAAAAACCATGCATATCTCTAGTTTGACTTAAAGAATAGAGTAAATACATAATTCTGGCAAATTGTTTGGAATTATAGTTTAACAGCATCTGGTTCAGATATTCTGTAGTAAATTGCTGGCACCAACATTGCCACTTTTTTATTATTATTATTTGAACAAAAATGGTCTCAGAAACATGTGGTTTTCGTCCAAGTTCCATGTAATCCATTTTATGAAGGCCACAAAGCTTACAGAGTTTGAAACTTAAACTACCTGGGCAGAAGGGATTGCTTCTGGACACTCATTATACAGCTGATTGACTGAGGAATAAACAATTCTGGCATGCAACCTAGCATGTCTGTTGTTTTGGCTTTTTGTCTCAAGGAGTTGTCTTTCTTGAAATACCTCCCCAGGTACAATATGTACATTCCACCCTGTTTTGCTAACAAATTACATACCTCTCTTTTATGTCAAGTCCAATATAGCTGCACCAGGTTTTGTTACTCCACATAAAAAGTAACCAATTACTTGAGTAAATACCGGTTTTAAAAATATCACAGAGTGGTTTCCTGCTGCTCTAAATACTAAAACGTTCGGCAGGATTTCTGATGCTTGTAAATCTTTCAAATAGTTCATAATTTATCAAAGAAGCCAAACCATCTTATCTCTGATGCATGACTCATTGAGACCATTTCTCAAATACCTGATTTTTATTCAAGCAATCAGGAAAAAAATGGCTGTATAATTTTTAATATAATTAGCTTTGGCTTTTCTTGTATTTCATTCTCCGTGGCTTTGTTGTCAACTTCTGCTCATTCATCATAAAAGTACTAAATTGATGATGATGGGGGGGAAAGTGGCTTAAACTACAATCCTTTGAAGCTTCCCAACAGACCTACATTTACTGAGCCTAACAGGTTCTCCAGTGTCAAATCCCATTTCAGTCACTGTCAGCAGCTTTATTTGCACCATCCAAGAACCAACTTGTGGGAATTAAATCAACACGTTCCCCAGAGCAGGTCCCACACCAGGAGGAACCACGTCCAAGAGGCAGCTTCCTCCACTCTCCCGACCACTTTCCCAGCAACGCTTTGGAGCTCTGGGCTGACTTCGTAATGATGTGTCATTTGCAAGTCAGCACCTTGCACTAAGCCCCGAGGTGGGGAAATTACCCAGGAGAAGAGACAACAATAAATTCCCCTGTGTTGCTTATTTTCTCAAGTCTGATGAAATCCCATTGCACTGCTGGGGCTGCACAGCACAGCTTACTCTAACTCTACTGTGAAATTTGGTTAGTCACAGATAAAAAACCCCGAATCCAAACCTTGGCACACCTTCCTCACAGCATCCTCTTCCCTTTTGAAGTCATCAGCCTCTCCATCCTTCATAACTGGGTGTACTCACACCCTCCTTGTGTGCTGGAGCCTCTTGCACAGCATTCCTCAGCCTTCACCTGCCTGCAACAGCCTTGCAGGGACACAACCCTGTTAATAATCATGAAAGTAGCTCATCTCCCTAAAAACCTCATACAATTAAATGCTTCCCATTTGAAGGTAGTTGCAAAATGCTCACGCTACTGCTTGATCATATGAAGTTTTAATCAAATTATGAAAGACTCTTAAAAAGTAAAACCTATGTATGTTAGCTAAAGGGAACTCAGAAGTGTATTCCTAAAAGCCAGCAGTCATTCAAAACTGCTGGAAGTAGTTGTGATCCTCTCCGAAGTGTTACTCCTCAAGCACGTCATCGAATGCTTTGCAACCAGACACCATCCTGCAATCGGGTGCCTGAGTCCATACAAGCTCCCTGCTGCTGGAGCAAAGCTGCAGGTTCAGTGCCTTGGGATTCAGGCATCCCAAGTCTCCTGGAAACCAGCCTCTAAATCACTGAAGTTGGTAACTATTCTATAAAATTACCTGGCACTCAAACTGGCAGTCAGTCGTGCTGCCAGGGAGCGGTTACACCATGCTCCAAGAGATGCCAAATTTGCTAGAGCATGACTTGCGCATCATGCACATTTCTCCTGACAGCGCTCACCTTTAAAACGCAGGCACAGCTTCTTGCCTCGCTAAGGGAGGGCTGAGTGGGACCAGATCCTCTAATCCCAGGAGCACCCTGAAGAGTGACCTCAAGAGAGAAAACCAGGGACAAATCCTACAGCTCTACGTGCCACCCGCTGCCCAGCAACGTCTGCTGAGCAGGAGGAGATGGGAAATGCTCAACGTGCTGACAACCGGCAGGTTTCTTCACCAAATACAGACACGAGGGGGTGCTATTTTAGACACGGTTTTGGTAAGAAAAAGATGTGACAGTAACCTTGGATGGAGCAATTAATACAGTATGGGCTGAAGGGAAGGTCAAGCCGCACTAGGGCAGCCAGGGCTGCGTGGTTCAAAGGACACACTGAGAAATCATGAGACCTGACTAGAGAAGTCAGCAACTAGAGGGAGGAACCCGGGGTCTGGCGCGTGGAGGATGCGTGCAATTCCTTTAAGTCAAACAGGCAAAACCCATCCAAAAATTGTAACTTTAAAAAGAGGCAGAAAGATTGATGAGGAATGGCTGCAGGAGGGCATCAGACCTGAAGCAGCAGGGAAAAGGTATTAGGAGAAAGTACAATATGTGAAGCACAAGAAAAAAATAAAATATATGTGGAACACAAACTTGCTGGTTAGGAACAGTACATTGGTTGTTACTCCTCCAACAGAGAAAAACTGCCGTCCCTTAAATTCTCCTGCCCATATTCCCTCTGTGATGCTCCTGAGAGCATCAGTCCCTGTCTGGTCTTTGAACAGAGGAGATGGGAATTGTTAAAGTCAAGCTAGTTAGACCTAGCAAGGGCAATTAAATAGCAAAACTCTTCAGCAGTATAAATAGTAAGAGAACGAGGACAAAAGAGGGGCCACCAGACACTCAGGGTGAGGTAAAAATGAAGAAGAAAAACCTATTCCTTTAATATCCCTGTTGTCAAAACGGGCAGAGCCCATCCCAGGGGCACAGGGGCTTTGCAGACATCCGCACTGGCACAGCCAGCTCCTTAGAGGGAAGCTGCGAGCTGCAGTTTACAAGGCAGCAGCGTATTGATAAAAGGGAATTTCCACACGAGCTTGGCACCACCGTTAGGAACTTAAACCTTAAAAAGATGTTTCGAAGTCGTTCCCTAAAGAAGGACAAACAAACTTCGCAGTGCTCAGACCCAGCAAACAAGCTTCCTGGCCTGAGACAAAACCAGGGAAGGCTCAAGCGAGCGGAGCCGGCGGGGGTGGCTCAGGGGCTGCGAGGGGGGTGTCAAAACGTGCCTGCTGGTGCGTAGCCGTGGAGCCATGGTCCTGCGGCGCGGTGTCACGTCCCGCCGAGGAGACCCTTGCTCGGGGAGGTGTGAGTGGATTTCCTCAAGTGCATTTTGACAGCTGTGAGGAAGCGGGCGGCAGCAGCAGCTGGAGACATTCCTGGCTGCGCCCCCCCGGCGGGACCCCCGGCCCCGGGCCGGCGCAGAGCGCCCCGGCACCGTTGGGGGCTCGGGGGCTGCCGGGGGAGGCGGGAGCCGCATGGGCCCTGCGGGGTCTGATGAAACATCTGATGTGCATTACGGCAGGGCAAGGGGAGACACACACGCCCCCTCCCCAGCGAGCGCGGTACTTCTCATCACCTGCTAGAGATCTCCCTACGCCCCCCCGCCCCGCTCCAGCTACCGGACAAAAGGGAGCAGGCAGAGCTGGCTGTGAGGTTGCTTTGGGCCGGGGTGGGGGAGAAGAGAGGTTGCATGGGTGATGCTCCCTTCCTAGTGGCGGAAAGTGGGGTGGGATATTGTGTTAAGGAAGGTAGTGCCCGGCCCTGCTCGCTCGGCCGGGCCAGCACTCAGGTACCACGTCTCCTCTCCCAGGTGATGGGTTTGGCCCAAATCTCCTCGGGGCTCGCAGGGTACAAAATCCCAGGGGACAAATAAATAAAATAAATAAATAAATAAAAGGAATATATGATTTCCAAGAAAAGTCAGTGCAATAGTTGCTTCAGAGAGGCTTTTTTTTTCTTTCAAATCAAGCCTTGCAATAAGGCGTCAATGCTGCAGGACGGCCGGGGCTCCGGGCGCGGGCACCCCCGCTGCTCCCCGCGCAAGGGCAGCCGCGGCGTCTGGGGCGGCCCGAAGTTGCCTCCCCGGCCCCGCAGCTGCAGGGGGACCGGCCGCTCGGTGCTGCCTCCCTCCCCCCAAAGCAGCGCGCTTGTCAAAAACCCGCTTTCCTCCCCCCCACTCCCTTTCCCCCCCCCACTCCCCCGCTCATAGCGCCAGGGATGCAGTCCTTGCCT
>VYZX01016231.1:26741-37376 GCA_013401335.1 Brachypteracias leptosomus
TTTTTTAACACTCTCAGTGCTGCGAGACGTGTTTAAACACACACGAGCAGGAATGCACGAATGCCCATTAGGGACTGCCACATGTGAATCACAGCACTGTGCAGTTCTCAGCACGCTGGAGCCAGGACATGTGATCCGGCAAAGGGTTTGCATCCGGATGCCAACACAAGCACTACAGCTGAGCTCCCGGCCCCAAAAAAGCCCAGCTCCGCGCTCTGCAGCGCTCCACAAAGAGCTCCATTTTTCCACACACAACCCCCCCCGGTGCGTGTGTGTTTGCGCAGCTTTTCGCGTGTGGCTGAGACAATCCCAGGAGCCGACCCCGGGGCTCCCGGCTCCCACCCCCAGATGCACTTCGGGGCAGGTAGAAGGCGGAGGGGAGGGGTTGGGGGGAGGAAGGCAGCGGCAGTGATTTGGTTTTGAGCTGTGGAACTCATGGGAACTCCGTCAGACTCCGCATTTACATCCGCGGCTCCTCTCTCTGCCTTGCAGCGGGTTGAAATTAGACCGAAAGTTGCTGTAAAGACTTGCAAATGGACCGCAGGGCGAAGGGGGAGGCTGGGGATGTCTGAAACATGCTGCGGTTCGGAGGGGGATTAGGCTGGCTCCCAAGGGCGAGCTTTAATTAAAGGTACCACTAGGGCACAGAGTACAGGAATTCTTAGCATCCTCAGTTCTGGTCTAAAAGCTGCCCCTGTTTTAACTTTATCCCCAGGCTTTTTCAGCAACCACCTTCCCTCTGGCAGTACTACTACATCCTTTTTTTTTTTTTCTTTTAAAGGACCAGAAGCTGTCTTGTTAAGAATTATTTTTTGGGGGGTTTTTTTGTAAGTGAGTATTAGACAGCTTTTTTTTTTTTCTTACAGTATTACATAACATCTGAAAGGGCAGGGTAAACATGTATGTAACAGCTAGCTCAAGTATATCTATTTCATGTACTATATATAAATATATATTTATTTTCAATTGATTTCTGCATAGGTAAAGACAAAGTTGCAGCTTTATACAACATTCGGTGCAAAGGACTTTATCAAGGGGAGTTTTGCCATTAACTTTCTAGACATCAAGATGGGAAACCCAGTGGTCTGTAAAAAACGTGCTAAATCACCAGAAAGTAGCCCAAAGTACCAGAAATGAGGGAAATTTGTACACGTCAGACAGCAAAAATCATGTCCATCCTTTACTACTGAGGAATGCAAAAACTATTTCTGAAGTGAAATAGCTTGACGTAAGCATAGTGGATTTGGCATTTCTCGGATATCACTTTCATAACATAATACACCCAAGTTTTGGCCTAACTTCTGCAAAAGTTGGGCATACTGTGGGTACAAGAACTTGTCACGTGTAGTTTTTTTGCTTTTGAACTGATGATGTTAGCAGCATAACTCTTTCCCTCCCCAGCCAACCCTCCACTGATTTCTACAAACAGTTCTTGAAATTAACTGTAACCAATGCTCATTTTAGCTGAAATCCAGCACTGCCTGGTTAATGCTGGCGATGTGGGATGTGGAGTGTTCGAGTGCTTTGAAAACAATTCTTGTGAGATCCGAGGCTTACACGAGATCTGCATGACATTCCTGCACAACGCTGGAAAATTTGATGCCCAGGTAACACAGTGCAATGTCCTGCCTATCTGCTTGCTTCCAGTATACACGTGGCATGTATTTTAGTTCTTTAACACATGCTTGGCAAAAAAAAGTTGCCATTACAGAGTAAATCTACTTTTGCTTATGACGAGCTTCACTAAGAATTTTTCTGTTGAAGAGTCTGGAATCAAGACTCCAGAACAGTAAGAGAGCAGAGATGTGCAGCCTGTCCCAGGAGACAGGCTGTCTCTAGCTATAGCTCCCTGTGATCACTGCCTCCCCCTGTACCCAGGCAAACTAAGCCAGAAGACTAACGGAGCTGAACAGGGTTTTCAGAAACACCAAGCAGCTTAAGCTTCTACACCATGTTTGTTCAAAACTGATTCTGAAATGCAGCTTGGGCTCCTACTTCATTTAGACGTATTGAAATATTCCCCAATATGCAGTTATTAAAGTTGGTTCTCAAGGCTTGCACACAACCAGTACAGGCAACCTTCTAAAGCTGCTCTATTCAAATAAGTCTTTGGTTCAAACAGTGACGTTAAAATATATTACTGAGATGGTATTAAGTTTGTCTCCTTCATTTTCTCCCCAGACCATTGATGCATCATTGAGACATCCTGTTATTATGTCTTGTAAACCTGCTCTCCCATTTGAGTGTGAAGGGAAGAGAACATTATGATGGGCCAGCAGCATTTGGCTCAACCATGTATTTTATAGTATAACTTGACTAAAAGCAGCAGCTACATGGCACTGTTAAAAGCATGGTATAAAGTAGAGCTGCCTTCAGGATTTAGCCTGTTCCATGAGGGATGGTGGGACCATCCAGTAGGAAGCACTTTTGAAGTGCTGGAGTTTTAGGCTCAAGTTTTCAAGGATGTATGAAGGGTCTGGCTAGCCATTAAAATGGGAATTGTTTCTTCCGTGGGTATCTGAAAACCTTAACCTTAATTTCCAGGTGGCTTCCATAAAAGGCTCAATTTTTTTTTGCACAATAGTCTGTCAGTGAACACAGCTGACCAAAGAAATAAGCCCTGTTGGGAAGGGAGGGAAATGTGCCTATGAAGGTTGAGTGTAGCTATTGATGCCTATTTCCAGGGATCCCCAGATACTGCTCATCAAATACAGCCTATTTCACATCCAAACTGTCTCCATTGCAGTGCAGAAGTATTAAACCCCTGGAGTTTTACTTAATGTGGAGATGACTTTAACCTCTACTATGACATCGTTTTTCACAGCTCATCTCTGTATATCTACAGTTATTTCAGGCTGCATTAAATGACAAGACTGACATTGGCCATTTTCCATTCTCTGCTTTCTGCTTTCCTTCCCTGTCTCAGTAACCTGAGAATTGGTGACAGGTTTGGTTTATATAAGAATTTTCTTTTTTATCCTTATTTGCTTACTGTAAGGGCAAGAAAGTGTCTTTGGTATGGGGAATAGAAAGGAATGATGACTGAAGCAGTTCTTTCATCAGCAAGAAACATTTCAGGCTTAAACCAATTTGGGGACAACATCTGTTTTCAAGTCTGGTGAATCTTAGTTAGTGGAGCTGTGCCAGTGTACTCCCTGGATAAGGGATAACAAGAATTTGGTCTTCACAAAGCATTTGTGTAAAATAATCTGAAGGCAGTGAAGGACTAGGGACAGTGCAGGAGGCTTCCACACACGTATTGCTCAGCAAAGTAAAAGGACTCTGAGAAGAGCTGTCAGACTGCAAGACATGCACCATGTATGGCAGCTGTAGTATCAGATTGCAGAGACAAGGAAGGGATGGTTTTGATGCCCACTAAGCAACTGGACAAAGGAATTGCAAACAGTGGTGAAAGAGATGCTGCTAAAGCAGCTTTCCTACAACTGCCAATTTTAGTTTCTTGGTTTGGTCTTCTTAATCTGACTTGATGTTTTGTTTGCTGCAAGAAATTTTAAGACACTGTAGGATTATTATTCATGTTGATTTGAGTCCTCTGAGGAAGGGGGCAGGTGCACATAGACCGTGTGTATGGGTCTATGAGTTTGCAAACTAATTTTAAAATTAAAAAAACCTATTTTGCCATTACTGAATGGGTATCTGCTTATGGTCGTGGGGTATGGACCTCGGCTGTGCCAGGATGCCTTCTCCTTTGTGTGGAGCTGCTGTGCTGCCACCTCAGAAGCGAACAAAGCCAGTAACTCAAGTATAATTATTTCAAGGTGCTTACTTTTGCCGTTTCCCTTGTTGGGCATTCATCTGTTGGGGCAGAGGAAACCTCAAAATACCAGTGACGAAGCCCTGTGTGTTCTTTGGGATAGCAAAGATGGGTAATTTGGCATGGTCTTTAAGGGCAGAGAAACAAAGAGAAGAAGGGGGAAAGCCATTAAGCAATACCCTTAGCAATCTAATAACCCTTGACGTTGTCCTACAGGGGAGCAGCTAGCTGGGCATAAATCAGCTGCTGTGCTTAATGGACAAAAGTACAGACCTACTCCATTTCTTTTCTTCTCAGGGAAAATCCTTCATTAAAGACGCTCTGAAGTGTAAGGCTCATGCCTTGAGGCATAAATTCAGCTGCATCAGCCGTAAGTGCCCTGCCATTAAAGAGATGGTGTTCCAGTTACAGCGGGAGTGCTACCTGAAGCATGACCTCTGCTCTGCTGCCAAGGAGAACGTCCAGGTCATTGTGGAGATGATTCACTTCAAAGACCTGCTGCAGCATGAGTAAGTGCCTCTGTGCCAGTGCAGTCAGGGGCGTGGGAGCTCCTTCCAAGAGCATGATGGTGCCAGTGGGCTGTGCATCTGCCCAAGAGCTGTTTCTCCTCCTTCTGGCCTTGAGCACATCTTGTTTTCCCATGTACCAGACCAAGGTAATGCTTTCTTCACAGGGGCCCTTGAAGGCTAGTTTGTTTACGAAGGGCTAGATGTGACTGGAAGAAGAAATGGGTTGGATCTGTCTCTCTTTGGACCTTTGGCAAATAGTGTTGGCCTCTGCTGTTTCCAGAAGCATCTGACAGTGTCTCTGTGCTTTCTGAGCTCAAAGGCACCATTCCTGACCCCAGTATCTTGTTAAAGATGACAGCTAGAGGAGAAGGGGGAAGGTCTGTGTAAAGTTGTCAGTAAGATGGTAATTTCTTCTTCAAATACATACTTTCAAATGTCTTGTAGTTAATTGTCCCTGAAAGAGCTGCAGTCCCCCAGGTAATCTCCCATTCATCTTACTCTTTATTAATCTCAGATGCTTTTTAATAAAACATGGAGGTGTACAAAGTGAAGGCACAAGTCAGATTTTGAGTTCATCCCTCTGACTGGGAACACAGCTGCCCTCTGAGGAATGGCAGGCATGAATCCTATTTGGAATTGATCAAAGCTGCTACATGACAGCAACAAAGCAGGCACAAGCTGTTTATACCAACTCTTTGTGCTCAAATGCAAAAATTGGAGCCTGTTTTTCTTGCAGGTGGAACATCTCACTCCCAAACAAGAAGGCTGAGCCACAGCCTGGCAACAGGCTTACCCTTAGAGCATCTTCCTGCCACACCTCTATGCCTTTGTATCCGTAGCAGATATTAGCACAGAAACTCCAGATCCCAGTGATCATGACAGATACTTTTTTTCCTTTTTAAGTCATTTCTTTTGGACTTTAGGCCTTGCATTTGCATTGGTATCCAAAGGCGCTGTACTCAATTCCCTTACTTTCTGTTGAAAACCACCCCCCTAATGCTTCAGCTGCAGTTGCAGAAAGACACTTTGATGCCAGTTTACTCTTAAACGCAGAATTATTTGCTGTGTTTTGTGTAAGCTGAACATGGTGGCCTGAAAGCAAGGTCCATTCCATGGACATTCCTGAGGCTGGGATCAAAAGCGTGGCTAGTGGCAGAGCCTGGACTCGCCAGGGCTGCTGGCTGTGCCCAGGGTGAAGGGCAGCATCCACTGCCTCTAGGAGAGGGGAATCTGGTCTCCATCCTGCACAGCAGCACTGTGGGCACTGCTCAGGATGTGTTAGTAGGCTTTAAATTGGGTACTTGGCACCAATTAACACCCCTCCATCATTTGGGGATGGGAAGAACTATGAGAGCCAAAAGCCTGTCCAGAGAGGAGTAAGTTGTCCTTATGTTATGAACAGGCTAAAGCAAGAATGCTCAAAGGCAGCTGCTTATTTCTGAGGAGCTTAACTGGGGGGTTCTTGGTTTGAGAAGACACGGGTCATTCAGCTGAACACCTATAATTTGCACGAGCTCATTTGGAGCTTCCTACACTTCAGCATCTCACGAAGTCAGAGCTTAGCTTTCCAATGTGGGACTCCCCAAATAGAAGCCAGCCAGCCTCCTCCTCTCCCCTAAATTTAGAGGCCATCTCTGAAGCTCTTGAACTAAGGAACTTGTTCAAGATCAATAGGCAAGTGTGGCAGAGCTGGAAATAAAATCACGTCTGCTGACTTGCAGCCTTGTGCTCAGTTCAGGTACTATGGTCAGGCCAGCTGAAACACGAAAGTAAAACAGTGGAGGAGAAATGGGCCAGTATTAATCCGCAGGGCTCTGGCAGACTCTGAATACCTGAAATATTTGGCAGCTGAGCCACTTTTTAGTCATACCAGCACCCTTTTTCTTACAAAGATTTTTGTAAAGGTTATGCCCAATTTCAACAACTGATTTCTCTATTTTTTTTTCTTTCTTCTGCTGGATCATTTTGTATGTGATGTGCTCAGTTCTATTCTACATTTAAAACAAAAACTAAGAGCAGATGAGCAAGTGGCAGCTCTCAGACTTGTTCTCTGACTATTTTATTCTGAGCGTTTTCTCCCGATGAGTGTTGAGGAACACGATCAGGGTGGTGAAGTCTCCTCCTGAGTCAGCTGCAGTGGGGTGGGGGTCAAGCTGATTTGCTGTGGTAGAAGTGGTGACAGGCCCTGGCAGATCAATCGCTGCTACATTCCAAGTAATTTTTTTCTTTTTTTAACGGGTAGAAACAACCCAAACATGGGAAATATTTTGAGATAGGGGAATAGGTGGCTCTCCAAGATTAGTCACTCAAAATTAGTTTAAGCAGCTGGGCAAAGTAAAATTAGGGTAGTGTCAAACACTGATCATAATCTGTTGGTTTTCCTTGTCTTTCTGGCTTAGTTCATGGGAAGAGATTTAGACTTGTCCACAGCTACCAGAGCTGATGGACAGTGTGCCCAGAAGGTGCACCTCTGCCACTCCATACAGCCACGACTGCTGACCCCAGGCACTTGCACTGTGGATGGTTCCTACCATGGAAGACTTTCAAGCACGTCCTTCTGGGCCTGCTAGCAGCTGAGCAGTTGTGTCAATAGACAACATCAATATTGACCCACAAAACTTGTGACCGCAACTATTTTAAAATTGCTGCTCTCAGTGACCCGTGGCTGAAGAAGCTGAAGTGCCTGCACTCAAACTGCCTTGTGCTGGGGTGGCACAGAGGGATGGGTGGGAAGCAGAAACGGTATTTGTCCATGGCTTGTTTGGAGTCCTTGTTTGGTATATACTGAAAGCTGTACTTGACTCTATAAGGAAATGAAGAAAAAAATACGGTGTGGGAAGAAACAGTGCCACCAAAGTGGATTTCCATGTGTCTGAGCTCTGTGCAGTTGGATCCTGAGTGCAGATAGGATCTGGCTTGTGGTGGAGATGAACACCTGGTGCTTCAGGGAAAGCTAGATTGTGAGAAAAGCCAGAGAACCTCCAGCTGAGTATCTGCTGCTCCTCACAGAGGTGGGGAAATGCCTCCCTCTTGCAGACCAGTGATTGGTGTTTGCTCTGTACCAACCAATAGCAAGCTGTTTGATGAAGTTAATAGCTCTAGACACGAGCAGGTTTCCTTTGTCATGTATCCCAACTAATAAAGATGAAAGATAGAGGCAGAAGGTGTGAGGTAGTAGTTCTGCCATTTGACAACCCCATTTGCCAAGCATGTAGAGCTTATCTTCCTCTGGTGGACATCAGAGTTCTCCCAGAGCATCTCTGGTGCGGGAGCAAACAAGGCAGATCCAGCACTTGAGCGAAGCTTTGTTTCACAGGATGTCACCATGTGCATTTCTTACAGTGATATGGTTGATTAGAACATAACAACAAACGTATGGTGCAGAATTGCTCTGCAAGGCTGCCGAGTCAGCAGGGGCTGATGCTGCTGAACTGTGCTGTGCATGAGGGAGGGCGAGGCAGAGAGGCCGTTACACTTGTTTACTGAGAGATAACTCGTATATATTTTTTTGACTCTCCTCTCACTGTTTCCTTTACCTCTTAGGCCGTATGTTGACCTAGTGAATATCCTGCTCACCTGTGGCGAGGAGGTGAAAAAGGCAATAACAAGAAGTGTCCAGGCCCAGTGCGAACAGAACTGGGGAAGTCTCTGCTCCATCCTGAGCTTCTGCACCTCAGCTGGGCATGGTGACACCATCCTGGGTCCTGAGAAGAAGTCAGGTGAAGGCAGCAAAGCTGCTGCTGGCCGCGGGGACATGCTGGCCCACTCTGACTCCGACCACAGGGAGAGCTCGCGAGCATCTAAGGGAGAGAGAGGTACTAAAGGCCACCTGAACGCCCATGCCCGGGTGAAAGCTGGGGGCCACGGTCCCAAAGGGGCACATGGGATCATGGACCGGGCAGACGAAGTGTCCGACTTCTCTGACATCCGGAGGTGAAAAAAAGGCACCAACTCCCTGTTTCCCCTGTCCTCCCCCTCCACTGGAAACCTCCTCTGTTGAGTCCCATCTTCCCCTCTATGGACATTCCAAAGCATTTCCCATTCAGAGGTCAAGCACAGGGCATTGCAAGATATATATGGACCTCAGCAACAGTGTATATAGTAGCAAAGGGAGAGCAGTGGCAATGGGTTACTGATCCAGCAAACTCGACACTTGAGCAGCCACCAAGCGTGGCAAAATGTCTCCAACTAAATTCTTTTCCCCTTTTTTAATGAAATGGACATTAGCTGAAATTTAGGATCTTGTCTGGGGGTTGTTGCATTGTTTTGGGGGTTTGTTTGTTTTTTTTCTTGGCCCCCTTGGCCGGGGAGAAGGTTCCAAGAGGGCTCTGCCACATTGCATGTGGCTGCCTGTGGCTTAGCACCTCTGAAGGTTTAGGGCACAGCCTCAGAGCAGATGGCTGAATTCCAGGGGGATTTGGTTTCTGCCTGTGGCTGAGAATGCAAGAGCTCAAGGCTCTCTATGTGACACTCTAATGAAATAGCTATCCCGTCTCTTGCACAGGAACCATGCGGTCTGGAGCTCCACCGCTTTCTCTTAACTAACTTCTGAGCCATTGTTCCCATCTGGGCGATGCTGCCTAGTTTAAGTGCCCCCTGTTTGTTTTTTAACCACTGCATAACTTGATGCTTGCTAATCCAGTCACTTCAGTATGTTAAAGGCGAGTAGCCAGCTTCCAGACAAGGCAATGTGACTGTTAAGACTTGCACAGTATGGAGGACCCCCAGGAGTATGCTCATGGACCTCTTAAAAGCCCTGTGCATATTCTCTGCTTACACCTGCCCACTCAGTGATACAGGTCCTCCACCCCTAGGGACAACCCAAGGTTAAAGGATGGGCGTAGGCTCAGATAGCAAAGGACCCCATATACTTAGTTCTTCTGTAGGGTGTTGAAGGCCCATCAGAAATCTCTCTCCTTAGCAGTAGCATGGTGCAGTTTGCTGGGATGTGGAGCCCCACTCTAACCTGCCTATCAGCTGTGGTTTAACCAAATGCCAAAGATAAGGAGAGGCAGTTGGCTACTTTTTTTTAATTGTCATGCAGATAATGATCACCAGTCTCTGCAGAATGAGTTACTAAAGAAGAAGAGTGTCAAGAGCTTATAGTCTCTAAGAGTTTTAAGTGTGAATGAGGTGTTTGGACACATCTCTCCTACCCCCTATGCAATTGTAATTCTCAGGTTGCAGATCTGCAATCCTATATCCCCAGATATTGTACTGGAAATGGAGGTTACAGCATCTACAGGGACAGAAGAGTGAGCTCTTCAGCTTCCTCTAGAGAAAAAGGGAGTTTTCTTTGAAAGTGGGAATCACACCAGGGATTTGAGCCTTCTCGTTTAGAAAGTTTGGGAGGAAAGCTGTGGGGGCAGGAAGGCAGTTAAGTAGAGACAGAACGTACCCAGTGAACTAACGTACGTCTTGTCGCATGGTGGGAAGGAGCTGTATAAACAGTAGAGGGTGTTGGAATTTGGCTACAATTTCCAACTCAGATTTTTGTTACTGCTAAGTGAGCACAGCTCCTAATAGCTATGTTCAGGGTTTAATGCATGTATCCACCCGCAGAAGTTACAGGCATTGCTTTTAATAGAAGCCACGTAGGAAGCAAGAGAGGACCGTTAAGTTGAAAAGGTGTGTGTCTATGTGATCACCAGGTCTTGTTTAAAGATGTGACCTTGATCCTGCCTGATTTTAACTAAGTTCTGTGACAAAATTTTCATTTGATTTAAGTAGGAAGAGGTGGGATTGGGTCATGTGCTGTAGCAGCGAATACCATGTGTCAGCATGAGGAGTGGTGCTGCTGGCAGTGAGTGCCAGTTGCCCCATTGGGTTGTGGTACAGCTGTCCCATGGATGGGGCACGCAGGCTGTCCCATGGAGGACCTTGCCAAGGTTGGTTTGGGGCTGCCTCTGATGGCCAGCTCCTCTGCTCTAAAATTTAAGTGGCTGCTGGTAATACCATAAGAAGGCTTCTAGTGTGCCTCCATGGGTTTCCTATGAGTGTCCTCTCCCCCTTGGTGGCATATGGCTACCATGAAGAACAAGCTCAAACCAAAAAGACAATCCAAGTATTTTAGAAAAAAAAAAAAAAAAAAGAAAAAAAAAAAAGAAAACAAACGCAAAACAGAAACAACTCGCTAGCAACGTGATGTTCTTGCATTGAACTAAAATAAGATCCCTCTCATTAGAGGTCTGATTCATCAATGGGAACCAAACATAGAGATCTACATCCTTGAATGTCTCAGTCAACATATCACCTCAGCATGCATACAGTTTTATTTGTATTCATTCGTTCTGTGGGGGAAATTGTATATTCCCCTTGTTTAGTCAACGAAAATTGGGGGGGGGGGGGGGG